>JAHREE010000559.1:10765687-10816543 GCA_033628505.1 Tringa tobata | reverse complement strand
TTTATAATATTTGTATTTTTTATATTATTGTATAAAATCTCTTTAAAAATACGGGTTTTTATCCTTGTATCCTCTTTCTTAAAGAGATCTTAAATGAGAGTATAACCAAGTATACCCAAGTGTAAAATTAAAGAGATGGCAGTGAAGCATACTGTTCCCAGGAAAAAAAAAAAAAAAAGAAAAAAAGAAAATTCACAGTCATTACAGAAAATACTCATTACATATGCATGCAGGCCAATTGACTCTGCAGGCACAGTTCGCACTGTAAATTATGTACGCTGGTTATTGTTGACAGGACAAAACACTAGGTGCTCTGACCACTGGTGCCTATTTCCTTTTTCAATATACGGCAGCAAAATTAAGATGTTCTACTTCTGTGTACAGAGTCAAACCTCCGATCAAGGCTGTGTGGATATGATCATTATTTCATTCATGCTGACTCTACTTCAATATTGATCATGTCACTCATTTCAATGGAGTGGGCTGTGATTTAAGCTGGTAAAGATAAAATCAGCCTTCATGATGATTACAGCTGAACACCATTTACTTGCTATGAAACACAGTCATTTTTTCTATTATATTAGCTATTTGCTTCCTCAACATGGCTTACCACTGGTTTTGCCTTTCTGTATGTCACAGACTGTTTTTTACCCTACAGTTTTTTGGAGCATTTATCATATGAGCCACAGTGTGTACACACCTGCTATGGTAATAAGAATAGATGAAAATAAGATAATTGACATGATGTTTCCTGTCCACATCTGATTAAGCAGAACTGCGTTATAACAAGGGCCATCCAGCCCAGTGCCTCACCAGCTATCTGTCAGTATCTAGTACAGATCCTTAGGGAGTGGAAAAATCAGAACAGAGCAAATACAGCCTCAGTGAGGGAGCAGTTGGAGTCTGCAGACAATGTGGAACACCACTTCAGAGGAGCGAAGCTTGGGCTTGGGACTGAAACCTAAAGGTAACAGCTGAAATTATTTTAGTGTTGTTCTTTCAGCAGAAACTTCCCAGTGGCCCCAAACACTTTTTATGCCTTCCCCTGTGCCAGAAGCACCAATTCAGTCCCACACAGGATTCAAATTTTGCAGCTGTTCCCTCAATAACTTCCACAATGCAGTTAGTTACTGCTAATACAAAAAATCTGTAGCACACTGTAAAGTAGAAATATAACACAATATATTTAATGGCTGGATACCTCTATGAAGACTTAAGCAAGCCACAGAGGAACAGCTCAGGACTTGTAAGGCAAATCTAAAATTTCCTGATGGCAAAGCATCAACATATCATGCTTTATGACATCTGCTTCCCCTTCACAGAAGAAGCAACCTGATCTGATGCAGGTAGGAAAAAGAAGGGCATGATATAAACCCAGTTTGCACCTGGAAAACCTGATTATTGTGCTCTACATTGCTCACAATGGGAGAATGATGCTGCAGATTCACCTGGTTTCCTTCTCCGTTTCTGCAGCAGGAACATTAGCTAAAAAACACCCTGATTATGGAAATGGAAAGCACGGAAGAGGTGCAGCGTCAGTGTTTTCTTCTAGTTGCTTACCTTCAAAACTTCCTTCAACTGCAACCAAATTGCTTGTTCACTGAGAACTTTAATAAACAATAGCAGCCCTATATATGATAAAGTATGAGAGATTCTATTTACATATGAAGTTCTTAATAGTAGAGATAGAAACTTTTTACTGATAAAGCTTCTTATGTGTTACTTTCCATTTCAGTTCTTTAAAGTAAGATTATTCTTTCCTAATGAACTCTGGATTATGGCTTTAATCTACAGCCATGTAACACAGAGCAAAACTTTATTTTATGGAGGATGCGAAAAATATAACACTTCATCTGCATCTAAAAGTTATATTACTAATTATTGCAAGAGTTTAGGGCCTTATAGTTTACACAATTAATTACACTACATATTGAATTAATCTTACCTAAACACCTGGTACTGCCATTTATTTTCTATTTCTTATAGTGACGTCAATTCAAAAAGCAAAATCAAGAAGAACTTTTCTTTTGAAAAAGACATTGTTTTGTGTATATTTAATTAACATGCATCTTGTGTTGTCACATTACTGTATTGATATAAAACCACAGATTAATCACAAAATAGTCTGTTACATTTAAAATGCAGCTTGTCTTCATATATTCGTTAAACATGGGTTGTGTTTTATGGAAACTAAATTTTTGAATCCAGAACCTTTCTATTGATGTATTTGACAGTTTTATGCTTATTGTCAGACTTTTTAAAATTCTTTAATGAGTCCATACTGTTATATAATGTTTTCCATCTTCCCATAAGGGAGAAAACACAAGCAATTATAACTTAATAACACTCGGTATGCTAAGAATGTGTGGTGGCAGATAATGAAGTCCAATATACCTGATTACAAGTTGCTCTTTAGATGTAGGACAAATACAAGATGGCAATGTCAAAGCAAGGAACACTTACACAATGAAATATTAATGAAAATACATTGCACTTACGTCTCAATGACATCTAAATGGGAATCAGTTATCAGATCTTGAGTGTTTGCAACAAATTTCTACTCTGTAAAAAAAAAAAAAAGTCCAATGAACTTTAAAAATGTCAGCCAGCAGGGCTTTCAAATACATAATTTACTATTTTGTTGGCTTCCTATAAATGGGTAATAATAAACTCCTAGCTAAAAGCAAGCTCATAAATGCTGAATCAAAAACGTGAAGAACACCATGAAATGATAAATGCAGAGCTGTATGGTAATTTTCTTCTAAGTAGAAAATGTAGCTGTAGTGTTAAAGATGTGGATGGAAATTTTTACATTCTGCTTATGCAGAGTGAGGTCTTCATAGGAAAGAAACTATTAGTTTGTTTATGGCTACAGCAATGCAGTAGCAGAACTGCTGGAATTGCAGCTAAAGCTTGATGGACTTTCATGAGCAATATATTTTCAGAGTCTTCACTGTTACACTTGCCTCTTTGATATGCTCTCATACTTATTTATTTAAATATATGAAAAATAGACTATTATGTTTATCAGAGGGAATAATGAAGTAATTTCTCTTAGAGAAGTGTTAGTCTTAATCAAAAATTGACCTATGTCATATTTTTAAAAGGCATATATTACTGAATGGTATTAATAGAACGGTAAAAACTTTTATACCATCCAGAATTAGATTCTATTTTAAGCTAGGACTGTAGGCTGAATGATGATAAAAACTTTTCATTTTTTGGTTCAATTTTAATAGCATACAGACTACATTGGAAAGGCTCTGTTCTGCTGATCAGTGCTCTTCATGCTACCGACACTTTGGTCTCCTCTTTATCGGACACAATCTCCCTTCCTGGGTGTATTACATGGAATCATTAGGTGTGACTTGACCTGGGCAGACTAGTGAATGGAACAACACTTGGTAAGTGTATCAGATCATGAAGACTGTTAAATCGTTCATTTGGATAAACGTGTCTGGGGCTATAAAATCCCATTACGTGGTCCCCTGTCATAGTGGATTCAGATTGCACACCTGAGCTACAACATAACTAATTCCTTTGCCCAGATTGGAGGGGTTGAGAGCACCCACACAGGCTCTGATCAACTCCTTTGGAAGGAATCCTAGATTTATAACAAAGTGATTTACAGCCTTATCTCTTCTGGATATGGTTTCAGTATGTAGCTTAAGAATCAGCAGTCTGCGCCACGCTGTAGGACACCTCTATCTAGTGTGAATTCAGTTAGGGATTTAGAAATTATTTTTTCAAATGCTTATATTGCATCATAACAAGAAAAGGAAAAAGAAGTACATTTTTGACACAGGAGCATTTAGGTAAATTGCATTTATGTAGGATAAATCATGAAACTGTAAAATGAGTAGATTTTTTTTTAAGGTTTATATTAAAAAAATTAAGTCTTAAAGCTTAGATGTTTAGTCCTCTGTTAAAAAAAGGACCTCTCTTAATCAAAACAATGTTATAACAATGACTTAATTGGATTTATTTTCTGTTCACGTTTTAATATTTGTCATGAGTGACAGCATTGTGGAATATTAGTATGTGATACATTCCTATTCATGCTACACAGTCTCATGGTAGACCTTTTAGCAAACAAATAATGTTTCAGTTAATTTTTTTCCTAGTTTAGGAGAATATTCTTGGAATACATATAACCACCCTCCAATTTACTTATCTTACTCTTTTTATTATTATTAAAGTATCTAGCAGTATGCTTAGGATGGCTGCATAATTCTATACACATAGAAATTGTATATTGTTTTAGAGATATTTTTTGTATTATCTATTATATTATGTTACAGCCTAAAAACTCTGTTCAAGATAAGGCTATAGTAGAACAAGAAAAAGCAAAATACGTGAAGCAAACATGGAATAAATTAATTGTCAGAAAGTGATCTTGGAACCCTCACTGGTTTCAGAATCTAAATTTGACTTCCTGTATTTTAATAGTAGCACACCACTTGTTGTCAGCCTAGAGGAAAGAATGGAGCCAGGCTCCTTTTGGTGGTCCCAAGTGACAGGACATAAGGCAATGGGCACAAACTAAAACACAGGAGCTTCCTTTAGAAAACACTTTTTCACTGTGAGGGTGACCAAGCACAGCCACAGGTTGCCCAGAGGGGTTGTGGAGATATATCCTTGGAGATATGAAAAAGCTGTCTGGACATGTTCCTGGCTAAGAGGCTCTAGGTGGCCCTGGGTTAGACAAGGTGACCTTCAGAGCTCTCTTCCAACCCTAACCCTTCTGTGACATCCAATGACTATCTGCAATACTGGATCACGTGGTCCATAGTGATCAATGCCAAAGCCATGCAGGATAAAAGAGTGCAACCACAGGATGGTCTCCCAAGTATTTTTGGAAAAAAGGTCCCTTTTCTGACCATATCACCCACTGCTTTCCAAAACCCTTACAGCAAGGATGCTAAGCTGTATGGAACCTTTAGCATATTTCAAGACAAATTTTTTAACTGCTTATTTTGCTTTGTGAAATGATGGCTTCTCAAATATATGTCTCTAATGTGGTATAAGTAAGTTTTCAGAAGGCACCTAAGTCTGCTTATCTCCTGTTATTTACTTATTTCAAAGTGGAAAACAAAAGCATTTTTGTAGGCATCATTAAGCAATTCACCCTGTTCCCCACCAAGATCCCCAGAGTTTTCTCACAGCTTTATTGATTATGCTGAACTGTCTCATACACTGTACACAGCTAGTCAACAGGATGATGACGGCAATCAATAGAAAGTATAAAATAATAAACTTGGCTGAGAACAGCAGCAATACACTTAGACCTTAGAATTTAACCTGTGAATTACATTTACATTCGACAGGCCCTGTCTGTATTAAAGCTTACTCCAGTGGGTTTGGGACTGGGTTTATGTTTGTTGCTTGGAAGAAACAGGACATACAATCAATTTTGTGTGAAATGTGTTAATGGAATAACGTTGCAGAACTAGCTACTCCTAGGATTTGCATGCTGTGATTTCCTTTGTTGAGCTCTAACCAATGGCTCTGCAATATGAACATTTAAATCCTATTAATGAATTATTAGTTTCTAAGATGTTTTGAGTTACAATATATACAGCAACACATCTTAAATTTGATTATATTTGGGGTTTGTTCAATTAGTCTTTGTGAAATGACTAACTAAAAATAATTCTTGCAGGTAGACACATGTCTAACTTTGAGAAAAAATCTGGAACTGTTTGTCAGGCATTATAAAGCCCTATAAAACACAATTTACATTAAATGTGGTAATACCCCTTAGCTATAGTAATATTTTTGTATTTTCCTATCAATAATAATATTTCACTGTACTGCAGATATTTTAATGTAATTTATAAGTTTAAATGTATTGCACAGCTTCCCAACCTAGAAGGGAAGGACTGTTACGTGTTGCAGAGATGCACAGAATATGACATCGACTACTCACAATCTGCTTCAACAGCGGTAACAATCAAGAAGTCAGAGCTGTTGTTTTATAGAGTAACATATTTTGCGATTCATTTTATGATGTTTAAAATGCTTTCTTCTGTTATTATATTGTATCTTTCATTTTTCTTCCCCTGGCTTTCTGCTATCGGCAACGTAATTATCCCATGAGCTTTGTGAATTGAGTACCTTAGTATAATGTACAAATTACTGCCCTTGAGCTGCGGATTGAATCTTACAGCAAATGTAAACAACTGAATTGGCAACATTGTTTTGAAAAAGCTTTGCTAGAATTCTGCATACTAGCATCCTTTGTATACATGGATCACTTACAGTAAAGAACACTTTAGGGACAAGCGCACATGTGTGCTATAGGCAGGAAAAACTTTAAAAGCATCATGGCTATATCTGAACTTCAGCAAACAGGTACACTTCCCAACTTCTGACTTAAGGCTTCAGCTGCACCCCAACTTTGTTCTGGGAGAAGACTCAAGTTTGGGCCAAATTTCAGACTGAAAGATGATGATTTTATAATTTTTTTTTGGCATGAAATATAGTCTCATTGGCTGCAAGGAAAGAAGAGCTTTCTGCATCCTCTCCCCAGGTGAGCTGAAAACCTACATCAGAGGGTGTGTCCAGAAGCTCTGTGCCTCTCTAAATGCATTTAAGGTGGGTATGGGAGCAGCTGCTCTCAGTTCTGCTCACAGACACCTGGACCTGCAATGGTTTGTGAAGGTAGGGAGCAGCGTGTAAAGGTCAGTGAAGCTATTATGTTTCCATGAATTAAATAGCTTTTCCTCGCGTATGTATGAATATAGTAAAATCCCCTGTAGCCTTAGATGCTAGTAATTATTGACTATGGTGTGGTACAGCTGTAGTTTTACTGCATCATTAGAGGAACTTCTTCCACTCTGGTGCTTCCAAAGATGTCTCCAGACACATGCCAGGGTACATGTGCTATGCACTAGAAGATATACTGTGTGATCTTTTGCTTTCTTCAAGGGAAAATGTTTTGTGCATCTTGATTATTTTCATTCCCATGTTAGTTACAGGCAGCCTAACATTCAGTGTTTAGAGGCTTTTATTTTTTGTGCGTGGGCGTGGAGAGCAGACTGTGTTAATGTAACGCATCATCTATGCAGAATTCTCTTCTTCAGCAGTCTATAGTACCTGAGACCTTGCAGTGTGGGTTTACCTATACACCTGTGTATAAACACACGTGCATATAGTAGGAATCACTTCTCTTATCGTGGAAATGCAGCCAGCTCTTAGAAGAGATGGGGTGACTCTTAGGTAGTGGACAGAAATATTAGATGAGTGTAAAGTAAAGAAAAAAAGATGTCAAGTTCTGTGCAAAAGGTTTTAGTTGGGATATATAGTAGTGACCTGTATTGGCTTTGCCTGAAATACATGAGCTTCATATACTAGTACTGGCAGAAATGGCAGTGAATATTTAACACAAGTCACAACTCTTACACTTCCGTGTTTCATATTAAATATATCTTTCTAAGTGTGTTATTCATCGTACCAAAAAGTGATATAAACAAATCTGGCTCTGCAGACTACTGTTTACTCTCCAAGTGGCATTTTAAGAGCAGACCTTCCTTTCTTGACGTAGCACAGTGACAAATTACAGCTAATACTTCTACATCCAATAGGAAAGGAACACAGCAGTGGTAAGGATTTATACAGTTGAGAGCCATGTGGCATATGTAACTGGCTGGCATTTTTAGTGCCCTGCCTTGATTTGAGACAGCTTTGGTAATACACAGCCTTTCTGCTTTGTCCTTGGCTTTTTGAAGGTTTGAATTTTTTGTTTGCTATCTTTCTTTTCTAAACCAATGAAAGCCTCAAAATATTTGTATAGAACAAATCATATGACATCTTTATACAAACAACATACTTAGGTCATGAAACAGAATGAAATAATAAAAAGTGAAAAATATGAATGGTAGTAAATACAATAAATGGTATTAACCTAGAAACAGATCTTTGATAGCTTTTAAAGAAACATATGTTTAATACAAGGCATTTCATTCACTTGGCAATTTTTCTCTCCCTCTGAGACTGCCTTTCAAAGGTGTTAAAATGTGCTAATTTTTTATTGTTGCTTATTATCAGAATTTTTCTTCATAACAGCATCAGATATTTAAAAAAACAATTTCTTTTTGTTTTCTGTGACACCATTTATATGAGTCAAATATTTTCATTAAATGAAAAAGAATCTGGTTCTACTGAAGTGCAGTCTTTCTGATCACCTTGCTAATATGCAGCTGAGAAGGACTCTGATAATGCCATTAAGATCAGCTGAGTTATTTGCAAAAAACCAACCATTACTTGTGAGGAGCAAAGAGTATAAAAATCTCACAAGACAAGGCAAATTGCACTAAGAGGAAACTGTCACAACTACCTTGTTTCTTTGGCTTCCCCCAGCAGCTCTGGCTTCAAAGTTCAAACAAGTAAGAAGAAACAACAGACTTGTAATGCTTTACTTGTGTCTTAAACCAGTAGGCTCTCAGCAGCATGTGCTTACTGTCCCTCAGAAATTCATAGATTAATGTCAGTGAGCATCCTGTTTATTTAGACAAAGCCAGGCTATCAAAGTCTTAATCAGCTGTGAGATGTGAGCTGATTATCTGAGGATTTTTTTTTTGTATTACGTATGCTTTTGAGGATTTCCTTCCAAATTTTGATAACTGGTATTACCTGTGGTAGTCAGTAGTCTCCTTCTTGCACATTTCTGTATTGGTCTGTGAGCATTTATTCACCTTTTTTTGTCCTGATTGGTTCTAGGGGTTTGGTTTTGTTTTCTACTCACTTAGGAAACAAAAGGAAATTAACTTGCTCTTTAGGAGGAGGACTCTGAAGTTCACTTTTTCCCACTGATAATTATAGTTTATGTAGCCAGCATATTAGTTATGAAATGCCCATCATTTGGAATTTCTGGCTATGTAACACTGAATTAAAATGGCTTCCTTTGCAATTCTTAGTCTGAGCTGGAAATGACATTCAAAAATGGAACACCTTAACTTGTAAACTGTCCAGTGTTCTTCTAGTTGTTTTTTAGATAACTTTGCCTTAAATTATCTTCACCTGCCTGGCCCAAAACAACAAACAGAACCAAACCCATGCAAGATAGAAATAAATAGCATAATGTTAATCTTAATGATAAGAATTATTTAGTTGAAGATACTGGAAAAGGTAATTAAAGTATGTTTCTGATTATGATTCTTACCAAGATACAGCCTGTTTCAGCAATAAGACTTTTTCATGTTTGACGAGCTATTTTAGGAGATAAGAATGATTATGAGTTTTTCTGTTAATAGAAATTACAATTAAGTATTGAAATTCTCTTCCAACATAGCATTGCCCTAGAACAGTTACTTGCTTTGACTTTTCTGTTTTTCTCCCTTCTTACTTTTTTAAAGACAGAAAAGCTTCTGAAATCTGTGGGGTTTTCTTTTAATTTCCTTTTCTTTTTTTTCCTTTTTCCCCAGAGAAGTCATTGCTTTAATGATACGTTTGAAAATACGAACTGGGTTTTTTTCAGTGTTCTACAGATAACCTGTTATTTGAGTGTCTAACAGTCCTTTATGTTTGGCAAATGGTATATCAGATTAGAAAGAAACTTTGGATAGTCAAAACATTCTCTTAAACTTCGTATAAATATTTCTTTCAAGGTTAAAAGTAAATAAATGAATACAGAAAATGTTTTCCTTACATGAGGAAGTAACCCTTTTCCTGCCTTTTTTACTAGATTCATCTTGTTAAAATTTTCACAGGAAGTTTCTAAAAGCTTTGTACTTTTTTTGCAAATTATTTTTTAGAAAGTTGCAAAACTACATTAAATAAAACTGAATATCCTTATGAATTTTTAGAAAGGCCATTTTGAAAATCAAGCATTGTTAACAGGAAGAATTCACAGAACCATATAGAAACTGTCATTTTGCTGAACTATAGATGTTTATGTTGGAAGGCATTATTTCTTGAAAACATTTCACATTAGAAAAAGGCCAGAAAAAGAAAGAATAAAAAAATTTTCCATCCCATGGAAATTATGACTTCCTATTTTGATTTTGACGTTTAAAATAAATCTTGTTGTTGTAACTTTATTATTTGAGAAAGCCAAAAAGTCAGTTTAAGAAACAAAACATTTGGTGTTGTATTACACTTGAAAAATAAAAGGGGAGGAGGAGGAAATGGGATCTGTAGAATTTCCCTAAATATGCTTCTGCACGGATCTAATTCATAGTTTTGCTCCTAGAAATATGCCATCTGACTTTCCCATGAATTACCAGTTAGATATTGATCTCCTTTCTCTTATCACTTTGACTTTGGTAGAGTTGTCTAATTAACAGAAAAAAATGGCAAATATATGTGGAAGCCAGACTAGAAATTCTGGTGATTGCTACTTGGATAGAACATATTTAAGCATTTCACTTCAGAGCTTAATAAGCAAGAATTAGCATCATAAAGGGAGTATCTGCATCATTTTCGTGAGATGTATAACCTGTTTTACTGGCACAGTATTAATCTGACATGCCAATGTCTCATGAACATCAAGAAATGTTAAAATAATGCTTAGTCACTGTGGATTGCACATTAAAGCTTCTGGAAAGGTTTTGTTATTTAAATTGGAATAAGAATACAATCTTGCTTATATTTAAGAAGGGGGAAAACACAGTTTAGAAAAATCAGGAAGAAACAAACAGCTCTGTGAGCTTTTTAAAAGAAGAACTTCTCAGAAGAGAGTTTTCAATTAAGGTGAAAACGCTTTTGTGTGCATCTCCTTTTGAAGCTGAATATACTTCAGGTCATTGAAGATTTCCAGCACTTTGAAGCACCTGATCATGCTGATTACTCCTGAAAATGTTGGCTAAACAAACCTGCACAACATACCACTTTGAAAAGAGACAGTGCTAGCTTGCAATCAAGACTATAATAAGTGATTTATTTGTTCCCTTCTCCCTGGGCTTACCCATCATTACATGTTCATTAACTAATAATTGTCATTGATCGACAGGCTTGTGTATAGATGATGGTAACAGAAACAGGGCTATTAAACCTTCACTGGGTAGAACAAGTGCATGCCACTACCAATAAGGTAGATTAATGTGAAGAATTAAACTCAGGATAGTTACATTATGAACCACTTCCTTTCTTTTCATTTTATTTATGATTAGAGGCAAGCGTATGATATTTTAGACCTTTAGAAATAAAGGTATAACAATATGAAATAGAACCATGGCCTAATACTATGGTGTTCAAGTGCTCTGACCATCAACAGCAGCTGGTCATAACCTATTATAATAATTAAATTGGTTTGGTGGTTTTCAGATAGGTTTCATAAACAGTGTGTAGAACAGCATAATGGTGTGTCACAAATGAGATTCAAAGTCAAATGAGCTTTCTAATGGATCATTTGTGGGAAAGTCCCCATAGAAATAAATATTTAAAAGATCAAAAAGGCCTATCTTTGTATCAGTTAGGGACAGTGGTAAATTCATGGTGTTTTGAATTATGTTTGTTTTTTTTTTAATTATACTCATTCCTCTGTATCATTTTCAGAACCCTAGGTAGGAAAAAGCTTTGGAATCTACTATTTTGATCAGCTAGCATCCTATCAGATTGCCATAAACCCTTGTAAAGAGTTATGTGCCTCTAGTTACATGCTGTTGCTTTGAAAATATTTGCAGTTTTATGTATGTTGGTGTCCATAGTTCTATATATTGAGATATTTTTGCTTGCCTTCTCAAGTGGGACTATAATAGCTACTTATAATCCTTATTTTAATAGCTTCTTCCAGCTGTACATTCATGTCTAAATAGAATTACTGAAAATTTTCTCTCATGGTCCATGTATTTCTTTCTGATTTATAGCATCATTTATTTATTTATTAATGTTCCTTTGGCTTATTTTGCTTTGTTGCATCTGAAAACCAGGCATGTGCTGCTATTACTACTCGGCCAAAAGTCATTGGCTGTCTAACAAACTTCATGTGTTTTGAGCATAGATTATTTCTCCTTTTTTTTCCTTGTGGTCCCAGGCCTCCTGCAATCAATCTTTTAATAAAAAAGAAAATGCCTTTTGTTGATTTTTACAGACTGAAAGGTCAGGACAACACTTAATGAGAACAAAAGATGGAGAAAAACCAACATGAAAAATTCTTTGGGGAAATGGGAGAGGGTTAATTAAGTGTACTGATTGCAGTCATTTTATAGTTCCAGAAAGCATTGTCCTGTGCTAGTGCTTTGAAAACACAACTTTAATTATTACGTTAGGTAAGAAAAGAACCTTAGGGTAGATTCTGCCAGTGCTTTCTCATTGATTGCTACAAAAATCTAATACTGCAGTATTTTCTCTGCCACTACTGCCAGGACTGGCTCAAAGCATCTACTGTAACTGCTTATCATTCAGAAGCAGTATGAACTCTGAAGCAAAACTTTCCAGTCTGCATCTCAGTCCAAAAACAGTGTTGATGAAAAGCTGGATAACTATTTTCCAGTTAAAAGGATGGAAAATAAAAAAGAAGTGTTTGATTTTTTGACAATATTCCTATGGCTATTTTAGTCACTTCAAAAAAGGCAAAATGTCCATTGTACTCCACCTAGAAAAGGAGTTCGCTAGGCAGAGCTAGCCCAGCCAGCCCTTCTCTGAACTGAGAGGAATATGAGAAAAGAGAGCAGTATTACTTGCAGGAACACCATGTGACATGCTTCCTATCTTATAAAATGTTATCCTTTGCCTACTGTGAGTTACAGGCATAGATGTTTGTTATTTGGAAGGGCTAATAAAGACAACTCTGCTTTCCATCAGAGACCCAACTACACCAAAAATTTAAGGAAAATAGGACATAGTATTGAATTGTTAATAGTGACACAGGAACCACATCATCACATGCAGATAGAATAAATAGAAAAGCATTTAAATTAGAGAGCTTTAGACTGTAGAAGAAAATAATCAAGGTGTAATTTTTAATGGAGCACCTGAATAAATAAGGAGAGCAGACCATCTACGTTGATGAAAGTTTACTGTCAGATGGCAGGAATAGACCAGATCTGAGCAAACTCATAAATAACCATACAAAGAGAACTTGATAGACTAGAATGGCAAATAAGATCATAATTTGGCTGTGTTTCTTCCATCCTTAACTCAGTTTTTAAGAGGACTTAAACTTTACTTTCTTCACCAAATTCTAATGTGCTCACTGGGAAGAAGTAAGATAAGTAACGGTATCTGTAAATATTCAGAGATAAATTGGTTTCTAGTCTGTTGTGGAAAATAAAAATTTGCAATTAGCTATAAAATAGTTGTTCTTGTCATAGCTGTTGTTAAACTACAGTTTTCTAATATAAAAACAGAGATACTCAATTACGGATATTTATAACAGATAGCTCAGTCATTTTTTTAAGACTAATATTAAATCATGTGCAGGAGCAGGAATGAAGAAATGCTATCAGAATTTCCTGAGGAAGGAGAAAATAGAATAGGGTCTGTCTTACGTATATGCACTTTACATAAGAATAGCATTTAAAGTTTCAAAGTTACATCATTTTTTCAGCATTTGCCTTTCTCAATTTTGAAACTAAACACTGGGAAACCTTCAGTGGAAGAGAAACTGGAAGTATTTCTTTCCAGTTAGAACCTACACTTGACCTACTTTTATTTTAAAAAACAAAACAAAAAACCCAAACCAACAAAAACCCAACAATAAAACAAACAAAATACCCCTCTTGACTGATATTTTGCTATTCATAGATGGGCTTAAAGAAGTCAGAAGGTTAGAGAAGCGTTATGGTTTATCCTAACAATGGAAGTGAAATAAAGAAAAACGTCTAACTATGGTATTCGATTATTAAGCTGCAAAGAATACAAAATCTCTGGACCACTACCAAGCATTGGTGAGGTCCTTTTCAGTAAATTTTAACCGTGAGCCTTCTGGGGAGAAATCATTTTGTTAGAGATGAGTTGTTTAAAAGTTGAGTGTCTTGTCTGACCCAGTCCTTCAGATTCCTTGTCTAGCCAAAGAAAGAAATAGCTGCACCATGGTACCTGAGAGTCACTAGTGTGAGGGTCTGCATTACCATTCCATAGCATTTCAGGGTTCATGTCATGGTGTTGCAGAGGCACTTTCCTCCCAGCTTAAGCAAAGTAAGGCATGGCAATTTCAAGTCCAATTAGTGGCATCAGGGCTAGAGGTACAAACTTGCCAGAAAACAACCTTTTCACCACAGTTCCTATGATGAAAAAGTTTTGCATTTGCATGTATCAGGTGTTGACAAAAATAGATACTGGAATTTTTGTCTGTGATTTGAGTCTTCCGGCATGACCACCAAAATACTGTTCCTTTATTTGAATGAGCAAAAAAAAGCCATTTCTATTCTTTCATTTTAATTATCACATCTGTAACAGTTTGTAAAGGCAACTTTTTTGATTTAATTATTTATGAGCCATTACTGAATGCTTTATAGAAAGTAAAAGTCCTCCCTTTGTTTTCAGTTTCAATGAAGAGATTAAAATAATTAAGTACTGATTAGCCTTATGTTGACCTTTACTAACAATCCTGCTTATAAAATGGGCAAATTTCAACACAAAATTCCCTTGCCTGGAAACAACTTAGTATGCTACTAAACAGCACAAAAGGGCACCTGGAAAGGAAGGATTTTTTTTTTTTTTAACTGCTCATCAACCTGGGACAACTCAGAACTTTTCTGCCTGCTTCTTTGCCATAAATAGCAAATAATGAATTATTCTGAGCACACAAGCTAGGACAGTTGTCCTTGGTCTTTGATAGTTCCTTATTTTCCCGAAAAGCATTAAACACAGCATTCTAATAAAATTACTCTTTTAATTGTTGTATGTTGTTGGAAGGTTGTAAAATGGAATGTTGCATTAGAAACTCTTGAAACATCTTCAAAAACGTCTTATACCTATCTTTGCTAGGGTAGGTAAAAGCTATATATTTAACCATTACTTGCAAGCCATAGTTTCCTTTTCATTTGCATATTTACTGTCTAAAAATCTCCTCTATTAGTTACTTGGTTTGGTTGTTACCCATTGATTCACTGCATTAAGGTAAAAAATTCTTCAAGACTGGATTATTTTTTTTAATGTTATCTTGAGAGTGATTAGGTAATCCTGTCCCTGTGAAGCACTGACGCTACTTTAAAATCGGATTCTGGAGTACCTTTCTCCTAAATAATGTTTAGTTTATCCTTACATAGTTTTGAAATTTCTCTGTATTTTAAGTGGTACTGAGAGCATACTGATAACTTGTTTCATTAGTTATGCTAAATACAGATCAGATCCATGTTTGTGCCCTAAGGAGGTAGAAAGCCTTTGCGCATTCAGGGAAGCATTCTAAATTTATTATCATGCATACGTCATTCAAAATAAATCTTATGTTCACACATTTAAGATGCCAGAATTGATGTAAATCCTCCACCCTTACAACTTTACCTTTCTCTTGTGCAAATGATCAGCTGAGTAGCCTTACGAAGGAAAGGTTTTCAAAAGTGACTTCACCCAAGCATTGAGATTATTTCAGTTGTGGTTATAGTACTGCCTGCTTTTCACACTTCCCAGAGCGGCCAGAGGATAATACAAACTAGGTGGAATTTATGTACTTATGATGTGGGCTGTACTCTCTTGCTGCCTCTTCTAGACACCAGAAACATGGTAGCATTTTATATTTGTTGCTGCAATGCTTTTTATTTTGAATTGCCTACATCGTATTTTTAAACCGAAACAAGACCCCCAAACTTCAGATGGTTTTGATCAGCCATGAATTTATCTGGGTTTGGACACTGTTTCCTTAGTTACATGATATCTAAGTCACTTCATTTTAAACACAGATATTATGCTGAACGTCTTTTTAAAAATGTGTTGGTTTACTAAGTCCACTGAACCTCACTGCAGAGTTTTTCAGTGAAAGGCGGGGAGTGGGGAGGAAGTGGTCACTCCTTTATGATATTGCTGCTATTTTATTTGGGAAAATGTAGATGGAAAACTTTAGTCAGAAATGAGTACAGTTCAGTGCCCCACTCTTTGGGTGCAGCTGCTTTGAGCATAATAAAGAATGGGAAGATATGGAGGGAGGGAACAAGAGCAGAGAATCTACTGTTGTGTACTTACTGTTGTCCTGTTTTCTCTGAAGAAGCTAATCCAGCTCTTCTATATATAGGAATAATCAGGAATAATATACTCTGTTCTGATGAGATTCCACCTGGAGTACTGCATCCAGCTCTGGAGCCCCCAGCACAGGAAAGACATGGACCTGTTGGAGTGGGTCCAGAGGAAGGCCACAAAAACAATCAGAGGGCTGGGAGCCCCTCTGCTGTGAGGACAGGTTGAGAGAGCTGGGGTAGATCAGCCTGGAGAAGAGAAGGCTCTGGGGAGACCTTACTGCAGCCTTTCAGTACCAAAAGGGGGTCTACACGAATGATGGGGCAAGCTCTTTTGCAGGGCCTGTTGCAACAGGACAA
This sequence comes from Tringa tobata, assembly GCA_033628505.1. NCBI lineage: Eukaryota > Metazoa > Chordata > Aves > Charadriiformes > Scolopacidae > Tringa > Tringa tobata. Next base: position 10,800,131 of record JAHREE010000559.1, on the reverse strand, counting down.
GGGGTAATGGCTTTAAACTAAAAGAGGAAGATTTGAGACTAAATAGAAGGAAGAAATTTTTTACACTGAGGGTGGTGAAACACTGGCCCGGTTTGCCCAGAGAGGTGGTAAATGCCCCATCCCTGGAAGCATTCAAGGTCAGGTTGGATGGGGCTCTGAGCAGCCTGATCTAGTGGAAGATGTCCCTGCTCATTGCAGGGGGGTTGGACTACATCACCTTTAAAGGTCCTTTCCAACCCCAACTGTTCTATGATTTGTTGTCATGCTCTCAGTAACAAATTTTGACAAATAAATTAATTCTGTAACTTGGAACTAAAAAAAAAAATTAAACTTGACTTTACCATACCAAGAGTAACTGCTAGATGAGGTAGTTGGGCTCAGAATCTCTTATGTCCACAGACAAATTTCAGATGCTGCTAGAGGAGTAGACAGTTCCTTTGACAGATTGCTTTAATTCAACACATGCACTTTTTAAGAATTGGTTTTCATTTCACGTATAAGAATGCTATTCACTGATGAAATGCCAAAGTTCTACGCTGTGAAGACTGCTTTCATGGAAACTAAGTTTTAGTCTTTTTTTTTTTTTTTTTTTTCCCAAATGAACACATTCTCCTATTTCATGGATAGTAAGACATCCAGACATTTCCAACTTCTAACTAAAAACTCAAAAGATACATCTACATACCACTCCAGTGCCTCTCTGAAAAAGTAATAGGAGGATAAAAAGATTGGGATTTTATGCATAACTTCATCTACCCTATGGATGTAAGGAAAATGCTAATTTCTCAGGAAGTTTAATGAAACGCTAATTCCTCAGAAGTTCAATGATAACACTACCTTATATTATTCCAACTTTCCTAGCGTGAAGTCAAGAAAACTGAGGCAAGCAGAGGCTGTGCTACTCTAAAATAAACATTTCAGATCTTCCCTTAGGGTCTTATTTGACTGAAATAACAATTAAAGGAAGAGTATCAGCCTTCCCAATTAAGAGAATCTGACACTCCTGTTTGTTGAGCTCTCAAGACAACACGTGGCAAAGGCAAAACTTAGGAAACTATGAAGTTGTTTGTGGGGCACTTTTTAACACAAGTATTTGAAAATATTATGAACAGTAAGAACCTAGTACTGCTTGCAAGAAAAATGAGTCAGTTTGTCAGTGAATAATTTCCAGATATAAAAAGAAAGAGCACTTATCTCTGACGGTTATACTTCAGTGAGAGATATGCTGTGAGTAACTGATACTTTCAAGATGCAGTTTAGTGCAAGTGTCAAAACAAATAAACAAAGACCACTTCTGCCAATCCTCACGTGAGCTACTAATTTTGGAATTGCTGTTGTGAAATAACCTACATATTTACTATACTACATTGTTAAGAATATACACTAAACCACTGTCATTCAAATGGAAATGTCATGTATAGGTTGAGTGCTATATATTCCTTAAAGGTATAGTTACTATTGAAGTTATCTTTATGACAGTTTAGCAGATTTTTCTTCAGTAATTTTTACATTTAAAATACATATTTTTTTTCCCCTTAGTCTGTGTATTAATTTTAATTAGTATAAGGTCAGTTTAGCTTAAAATGTTTCTTTACTTTTTTAGTATCTGTGCTACTAGTTACTGGGGGAAAAGCATGAAAAAATAATGAAACAATAGGAAATTAATAGAAAATAGTGAAAGTTGGTTAATTATGAGTTGTGGCTTATGCTCTCTACTCCCTCTCTTCAGCAGAGATGCATCCAGCTTTCCCCATGCCCTTACTCACTTGATAGTTTTTACTCCATATGGACTGACTACATGAGGTGGCATGTAGTCCAGCTGGTTTCAAGCTGTGTCTGCTAACTGGGCAGCCAATTATGTATGACCATTAGTAAGAGAGCAGATATAACAGCACAGATTACTACTGAGTATACATTAAAGCCTTTTCCTGATTTGGGTATTTCAATTAATACACAAGTGTGTATTAATACAAAGGAGCCTCCCATTTTCAAGAAACTTTTAGAACTTCAGTGTCTTTAAGAGTCTTACTTCTCTGACTTATCTGCTTAAAGTATGTCAATATATTCAGAAATTGTTAGGAAATGCTGACAGATTAGCAGATAATGCACAATTGTTTCTGAAGAAGGCAAGCTAAAACTCTTGTTGAAAAGTCACCTATACGCTTCTTATATTCTGAAAATACTTTTTTTTGGCCCAGATACACATGAATTTATTGATAAGAGCAATAAAAGTGAAGAATCACTTTCATGCATATATCTAATCTTCAGGTACATAAATCATCATACCTGGCTGTAAAGTTATCAGTAATTTGTTTTTGCAACATTAGTATCATTTAAATATCAACATAGTTTCTGTCCAGGAAGTATTAACAGAATCTTCCATAATGATTCGAGTGTCGAAAAGCATATATTCAGTATGCTGGAGCTTTATTGCAGTGATCATTGGTTGAAGTGAAAGATGTTTTGAGAACAAGAATTTCTCCCAGCAGACAACGTTGGTAAATGGCAGTGCATTTGTGAACTTGAAATGTCTCTAAACTTCCTCTGAGATATTAAATAAATGCAGACCACTTGTTAGCACTCTCACAAGATCTTTTTGATGGCAAGTTTCAGGCATTGCTCTTACGCGTTTTTTCTTTACTGCTTTACCTCTTAATGCAACTGTGCAAACATTTTTGCTCATAGCCTTGACCTCATGTAGTTCTCCAGGTTGAGAGTTGCCAGACAAGATTGCACATCAGTGATGCTAGGGTGCCTATCCGGTTTTTGAGGGCCTTAGTTCTATGTTACCAAACATACAGGTCTTCCTTGTATAATCTTTATTAATATTATTTCATTGACTCTTTAGGATTTCCTATATGAAGTTTTATTCCTGTACATGCTAGGAAGTATTTTGGTCTCTGCAGCCTTGAGCAAATCAGTTCTTACTGCAATTCTAAACTTCACTGGGATTAAAAAACTAGACACTTCTGTCCTTACCACACTGAATGTTTTATGTATTACATTAAGTATTCAGTAGAACAGGGAATGGAATTTGTATCTATTCCTCCCCAGGGGAATGCCATACCCATTGGGCTATTGAGTCACTTTAGTTGTGTATTTCTGGCCTAGAGAGTACATAATTGTTTAGGGACAGATTCAGTGTGAAGGACTGACAGCAACTCCACTAATCTACTCTCTGATAATATTTTCTGAGATATAGGGACAAATGGAATGACAACCTGTTCTTCCATAGCAAGTCAGACTCCTGTTGCAGGGAGAAATAACCCAAACATCAGAACCAGACAGGGACTTTTTGTGTGGTTGATGTGACCCATTGAATTCCAGGTGTATAATGATCCTCTAAGTTCGTAAGAGCAAAGACCATGTGCAGACACCTTGAGGCTACCGCAACTTATTTTAGAAAATAAAATTACCTCTGGCAATCAAATTTTGCAGGAGAAGTGGTTCTCAGTTTAAGCTCCCTTCCTGTCTTTACACAATGCTGGTGTTCAGGCTTTCAAGAATACAGCTGACGCTTTTATTTTTAAATATTCAGTCTTATGTGATGGGAGAAACTTTTTGTGCAATTTTGCTTTCAAGCTGTCATAAAACAAATCTTAAAATGTATTCCTGTGGGGTATTACTTCGTTTGGAAAAAGAAAAACCCAGTAGGATTACAAATGAAAAAGTCAATCACATTTAGGTTCATTCTGAATCATTATGAAACAAAGTAGCATGTAGTTTAGAAAAACTGCTTAGAGAAAATATTTTAAGTTTCTGCATGAAGAAAATTCTACCAGGAGAGCTTCTATGTGTGCAGGAGAAAGAAGGGTAAACTTACTGAATATGCAGAAACTGCTGCCATTGCAGGCAGTTCTAGAACCAGACAGGGCTGAAAGTAGGAATCTACATGTGGGGACCATTGTGTGTACTTGTGTGTACTTATTATTATGCTTTTATCTCCTGTTGATCTCAGCCAGAAGTATCATAGAAAATAAAATTATCTGTCTTGGAAAAGACACTATAATATTGTGGGTTTTGGTTTTTTTTTATAATCTCTGATGTGAGTTACACAGCAATAGCCTTCCAGCTTCTTTGGATACTTCCTGTCAAAATTTCTGAAAAATTATGTTTCTTTGAGCTGCATTAAATTTTGATTTAGTACAGACTTGTTCCGGTCCAGATCTCCAATTAGTAGTCATGCAAGATGACGACTTCTGAATTTTAGCAGCTCTCTATCATTTGATCTGTCTGAATTTTTCTTCTACACTAAAGGGAATTCTGAATTTTTAGATTTGGTAACTTTAGCGTAATGTATGCCAGTGTAGTCACTCACTACAGCACATGGTATTGTATCTCAAGAATTTTAAACTATGGATTCATCACCATGTAAATGATTTGGTATAGGTAGCCATTTATTAAGACAATATACATTCAAGAGAAGGATCTAAAACCACAGAATACTCTTCACATTGTGAGTAAACCTTTGGTATGATAATTTTATATACACAAGTGACAAAATTGCGATCTGCTTTCTCCCCGTGGGACAGAATGATAATATAGAATTCTGTCAGAACAAGATGTGTAAATGAGGTCATTTAAACTTCAAGGGTGCTCAAGCACTTTGATAAAAATTTTCACACTATGCCAAGTGAAATTTAACTAAGACTTATTTTCTTAATACACTGGAAGCAAGTTTAGGACCAGTTCTGATTGCAACTACCACCAAGAGTATCTGGAATTCTGGACTGAGAATGAATAATCAGACCAGTGGAAAAGAAATTTTAATCCTAGAACAGACCTATTCTATCAAGAAAGATCCCAGGTTCTGTATTGGATCTAACAAACGTGACTGCCAGGGAAGCTGGTTCAGGTCACCTATCCACTAGACAGCTAACACACTAAAAATAGTAATCTCAGACCAAAGAGATGAACTAACTGCACAGTGGTTTGACCCAGTGCCAGAGAAGCCTCACGAGACCTGAGTGGGGAGCAGAGGAAGCTTCCCTTCTAGGGGCATCCTGTAGCTGAACCAGCTGAAATATGAAAAGAAAAAGCATGTTTGGGAACCACACTGGAGGCTAAGACTTGCTTTGCAGGGAAAGCCCACCTTCCTAAATAGAAGGTTTGTGGCTGTAAATTTAGTTTTCATCAGACTACAATACAGTATCATTGACTCCAAATAGTGGTGTCCATTTATGTGAGTCTTTCAAATTATTTTTCCTCCAAGTTTTATTGTAGAATGTGCGTACTAAGATCTCATAAATAGCATGATTGCATTTATTAACTTACGATTGCATTAAATAGCAGTAGTTAAATAGCAAGTACAGAAGCAAACACAAAGTATACTAAGCCAGAAATATTCAATACTCTTCTAAGCGCAAAACTGTGAGATTTCACTCTGAAGTCATGTGGGGCCTTTTTTTATCATTCTGTCTACAGAATGTTATTTTGTTTGTGAACTAATAAGGATATAGTATTTTCATCCCTGTTTTTGGAGTCACTGTCACATCGTTACCTGTGGCTCTACTAGAAAATCCCAAGTAGTTAATACTTCTGTCAAATGCCTTTTTTACAGCTCTGACTTGTGAAGTACCTATCCACTCTACCAGAACCAGAAAGGAAAACCTGCAGAAAATAGACTATGACAGCTTGAATATTGATTTTTTTAATTTTTTTTTTTAATAACTAAGGAAGATTATGATAATGCAGCTTAGTTTACTACTGGCAATGTTCTTCATAGATCTGTGACAATACAGGTCTAACACTCAAATAATAGGAAAATCTGGTAGACAGCTTCATTGCAATTTGTGTGATACGATCTGATCCTACAGTTGCATTCACAAACCACCTGAGCCATGACACTAATGATTGTATTCCCTGCCCGTTAATGCTAATGTGTATATTAATGAATCTCCTTTCCCTCTGATCAACGCTCTGAAAAGAATAAAGGAAAGATAGCATGTTTTCTGGTATAAAACCCTTTTTAAAGAGTGAAGTTGCATACAAAATCTGTTAATGCATTTACTTATTTTTTTACCAGCCATATGTCTCTTAGTAACTAACACAAATGCCCTTGTGTATTCTGTAATAAGACCATCTTTAAAAAGAGTAGTTACATATAAAATGTGTTAGTGCATTCGTATTTTATTTACCAGCCATATGTCTTAGCAGCTAACCTCAGTGCCCTTTCACTTTTATATTATATATTTCATGTTTAGAGTTTCTTTTCTTAGAGCTCAGGTATGAACCTGTCCTTAATTGGCGCAAAAAAAGAAACTAAGTAAATAAGAATTACACGTCACATTTTTGCTTTTTGTGAATTGTGTGCAGTGCATATGGAGGAAACTGACAGTCTGCCTCAGAAAAGGCCAAAGACTGCATAAACTCCCAGATAAAAACGTCTATCACTTTCAGCTCAGGTGGTCATTTAAGATGAAGAGGGAAGCTAAATCAGCATAACAGCGTGAGGAAGCCCACCTGCAGTTTTTGTGTCTGCACTGTGCTGATTGAGACACTGGGGAACTGAAAGTCATTCGACACAAACACTGAGATTCATCAATTAAATATAAACCATTCAAAGAAATGCAACGAAAACAAAGCTTTACGTGGGTAGATTCACATTTTGCTGTATGTTTTCTCCATGATTGCTTCTCTTTACCGAGAAGAATAAGTACTTATGAGTAGGAAAACTTGGAGCTAGAAAAACATTTTCTAAGTCATTTATAAGAACTGTTGGAATTCATGCTCCTGTCTGTCAACAGCATAGAAAAGGCACCACACCAAAATGGACTCTTATCTACTGTGATTCTTTTTTTATTTAATGCTTTAGTTGAATGGGCTGAGGAAGCATTACAAAATTATGTACTATTTAACAGATGATAGGATGAATAAATAATTAAAACCAGTCAGAGTATTTTTAATGTATTCATAGTCCTAATAATATGACTAGCTCCATATTTATATCATTTTTATTATTGGCTTATATCTCAGAAATGTGAAAATGTGTTTCAGGCTTGTTCTCACATTTCTGAAATGTTTAAGCATTGTGTAACAGATATTTTAATGTAATCATTATTTATAGAAAATTGAAACAATTACTAATATGAATTTGGATATGATTGGGAAGCATTTTGAAATGAAGATCACTTTGCCAAAATGATTTTTAAAAGTGTTTTGCATGACATAAACCAATGTAATTCCTCTGTCTATAAAACAAATTGCTATTCGTTTTAAATTCTCTTTACTGGTTTCCCTACCCCTGCAGTAATTTTATTAGTTTGTAACACATTGCTCCCAGGGTAGCACCAGATGGGTCTGAATATATGATGGCTTTTTAACAATAGTCTGTCATCAGTGACTGCTCCTCTAAGTGTTCTTTCCTTCATTCAGAAGTTAAATGGACTCTTAAAGCATGAGAAAGAATACATATGCATCTGTTATCATGTAAGCATTATTAAGATAGAACATGCTAAAAATCAAATAAATTACAGTAAATCATATGAATACAGTTCTTTGCTTAAATCTAAGAGGACACAGATTTCTTTTTCATGCACTATGGACATCTGCCCCCACCATAGTATATTTCTTTACTGCCTTTCTGTCATAGACAGTTTTTGCTGTTACATTTAGCAGCAGTGAACAGCCACAGTAGTTGTTTCACTATGCATTAAACTATCTGTCATATATGAAAGCTGGCAATTTATCCACCTGAACTAAAGAATTACTTGCCTTTCTGCACAGATGTGCATGCAAAATAAGCTATCTTCACTTACCAAGCTTGATCTCCTACCAGAAGGAGAATGGTCTTTTGCCAAAATGGAAATGAAAATGAATTTCAAGCCTCCAGTAGGGATAACTTTACATCTCTTTTGTCTTAAATTTTATTAACAGAAATACCTACTAATTTATTTGAAGAAGCTTTTTGAATTGAAGCCCAGAAAGATCACCTGATTAAATATGTATTTTAGATACAACAAATGCACTGCTTTTTGAGGGTACTGGGATTTCATGTAGAAAACAGTGTTAGTTGAACATCTTGCTTGCCTCCTTCCATTTTCCTCCTAACAGAAATAGTAATGTACCTGCCTACACATGCAATGCTAAACAGTTTATCAAAATGCAAGGAGCAGGTGCAGTACCTGGTGGCATCATTTTTCAGGATAAATAAATAGTACTCTGAAATGATGAAACTTGTACCATCAGGCCCCCCTGTCTAATATCTCAGGCTGACTTTCATTTCCAAAGGATATATTGCCTCATGCTAAAGAATCCTCTTATTTAAAGAAACCTACAGAGGTGAGATACAAAGAATATTTAATGATACACTTTTACTGCAATGACTACTAGGATAGGGATAGAATGAGAGACTCTTCTTTACACAAGAATAAACTCCCTCCCTCATTATTTAAAAATATACTCCTCAAACCGTACATTTATGGTACCATAGAGGTATCTCAGATGAATAGACAAAATCTTCATTCACTGTTTCTTTGGTATATGACAGATGCAAATCTGTTGTAGATATGCACCCTAGACCTGGGGTTGTGCTAGAAGTATCAGTTGTAGATTCTCACTGGTTCCATTTAAAAATCATCACACAATGCCAGCCAATTCTGGGAATTCTGGCTGGAGGAACTAATAAGTCAAAACTATAAAAGATTCTATTAGACCTCAAGATCGCTCATCAGAGCCTTCTCTCGATCTATTTGGAAAATCAGATGAACCCTGCAGTGTGGTCTAGCATGGGAAAAAATTTCCTGTTCGCCACCCCAGAATCCAAATCAGTTTACACTAAACCGATTTATAGTCTGGTAAAGGTCATGAGAAGTGATCTGCCAACTGACTGAGTTCATTCTCGCCTAATACTACTTTCCAACAAAATGCTTCCTGATCTATCGAGGAAATAAATTCATGGCTAAGGAGATGACCCACCTGGGTAGAAGTTAGCAGTATATTCTACGTTGTACTTTGACTTTGTAGTCTCACAGTTGTGGAATACTTTATGTAAGTAATTTTTGAAATTCATCCAACAGACACACATCAAATGTTGTAAGAAAAAGGGGACTTGACTAGGAATACATTTTGATCTGATTTATAGCAGAGTGCTTGAAGAATTATGAGAGGAGTTTAAAGTGGCTTGATGTAAATCTCTATTGAAAAGTATTGACAGCTGGACTTGATTTTCTGTTGTTTTTTTTTTTAATCACTGAATTTTACTTCCATTGCCCTATTGCCTTTGATCCAAGTTATTTAGCACTGAATGTCTCTGAGTAAGCAATTTAAATTTTAAAATAATAAGAATGCCAAGTCTGAAAGAATTCTTTTGCAGAATATCTTACATGCGACTTTTTATGAGAATTACTTACATGGAAGTGACAGTTAACAAATGATTTGTGCTGTGTTTTTATTAGGCTTTAAATAGATGAAATATATTGCTAGCTTCAAAAAGCATTTCTTAAAACTAAAGGGCGAGCAGGTTCATTTACTGTGCTGGAAGTGCACTGTGTTACCACACTTAGGAGAGCTGGGAAGTGACCTTGTGATTTTAACACAGTTCTCAACTGAAACCCAGTTCTGTGCTATCCTTAGCACCATGGTTTTTATGTCAGATTTATAGACAGGTTAATGTAAAATAAGTACTCCTGGTTGTATGAATGAAAGCAATGTAGATCAGTGGGAGTCTTTTTGCAATGGATCTGTGGGATCAGCTCCATCTCTAGGGATAGGGAATTATCTTCAGTGTTTAGAAGTCAGAAGTTACTTGCAAAACTGAAAAGACAGGCCTTGAATTTGCACGCTCTCCAGAAAAAGAATAAAGCATATTTTACAGCCTCTACAATGCCTTAGTTTTAACAGATTTAGTTGAAACGGTGTGGTGGTAGTGATGCCATGAAAAAAAAATCCTGCTAACAGTAACTGGCAACAGAGCAGGTAAGACTTTTTAAGAACTTTGCTCAAATAACAACTAATAGTGTTTCTTTTAACTTTTAGATGTTTCTTTCTTCCTCTTTTCTATCAATTTTTATGGTGCCAATCAAGACACATTTCCAAAATATGTGTACTCTTTTTCATTGAGATGTTTCCCAGACTAGTGTAAAAACTTCTATTTTCCATTTAAAATAACACATTAGTATTATTCATTAAATTATTATGAACAACATGTTAATGAAATAAAAAACCTTTGACAGATAACTGATAATATAGAGGTTTAGATCACCAAAACTATGAAAAGTTCATTTAGGTCTACAGTTCTATATATGGCAATGTTCTTTGAAAAGAAATGAGTCTCATCTTTCAAAGGCCATGAGGTAAATAGTGAGAAGTACAACTTGAATTACTTTTTGAAACAACGCTCAAAGAATTTTTTAAGTATTTTCTTTTTAATTCTAAAGATAAATTTTGGTATCTTCTTTCTAATTACAGTCATTGGTGGTATGTCATTATCAAAATGCCAGTCTTCTAGTTTGCCGTTTTTTATGTTTTCAGTTTCACAGCTGGTCATGGATTTTCTTCATTGTTAGCCCAGATAAGAAAAATTGGCTTGTATCCCTTATTGATTCTGCATTAATACAGCACCAGAAATGCCCTTGGCAGTTTTACAATTTGGTCTTCTGTTATTGTCAGTAACCGCATAAACTCAGCCCCTGAAACATTATCAAAATGTATCTTATACTTATTTTGATGTTTTTCTTCTCTTCATAACTCATACTGTTTTCCCCAAAATTATTTTCTGGTGTTTTGCAATAACTGTCTCATGATGTCAACATGACTACAAAATGCTTTATTGCCAGCAATGTGAGAAGAGCCATATCCAGCTTCACGTTTCCAGAAAGTACTGGTAATGAGCAATTCGTGGCTGGTGGGGGAGTGGTGGTGAAACATGTCAGCTTTAATCTCTAATGAAATCTGCTGAATGGTAGAGCTTATATACCATGACCTGCAGTGGCCACTAAAACAGAGCTGTTTACTCTAATTGTACTTGATTCATTATTAGTAATTTAGGATCTAGAGATTTTGAGATTATTGTGGAATAAACAAAGTAATGACTTCTCTAAGCCAGTGTAAAGGATCAAGCTGACAAATCAACTAGGGACCAAAAAGAGGGTTTTAGAAAGACTCTGGCATGTAAGCTAAGAATGCCTTGTTGAGGCAGAAAGAAGTAAAATGCTTCTCTGTTGCTTTGTTTTGTTTGTTGGTTTGGGGTTTTTTCACTTTTCTTGGAGCTTAGAGCCAGCAGGCAAAAAGCTGTAAGCATTTAGAGATCAGCAGTACAAAGATTCTTGCTATAAGGAATCCGGGTAAGGACTGAATAAGGTGTTATAAGTTACCTGTGATGATAAAGCTGGGGAACACCATGCTCTGGAAAGCTGTTGATTGATAACCTCAGAAGGAAGATTTTTCTGAATGATGTGTCTTAGAGAAATTAGGAAAGAACTGAAAGGAGGGAAATGAAGTCCCAGTTGTAATGAGAGACAGTAAGTGTTGTGGATTTTTGCAGTCTTTCAATAGCACAAAATAGGAGTGAGAAATAAAAATAACACATATATATATTTTACATTAGTCTGGTGTTTGTGTGATAGGGGAGTTCTTTGAAAATATCACTATATGATCATGTATGTTCTAAATTCACGTAACCAGCAATATGAGAATAAATGTAATACTCTAAGATTCTGTAATTTCTTTTTCTTAGAGCTCTTAACCTTTTTGTCTGGAGGATTCAATGGAGTTGCAAAAGAAAGAAAACAATAGATGACAGAAAATCTATTTTGATCCCTGCTAATCGTTACCATGCACTGTTTTATCATTGTTTCACATGTGAAATTTTTGACTTTTAGAATAAAGTTGCTGTGGTGAAGAACTGTAAGGCAAGAGCAGGGTAATTTCCCCAGTAAAAGACACTTAAGTAGAAGGCTGCTGACTTTTTTTTTTCCAAAAGGACATTTTCTTCTTTGTCACTTACAAGGCAGCTTTTTGTTCTAAATTCATAGATTGTCATTGCCTTATAATTTTTGTTACACTGATTCCTGTGACTTGGTCATTCCAAGGAGAACGATGAAGGTAAACAAATGCTTGTTTGTCCCAAAAGTGAAAGAATGAACTGGATAGAGAGATCCAGATGCTAGAAACCTGTAACTATTTGATGTTTAAACTTGCATCTTGTTTTTCCTTTTACACTGCATAGCTCTTGCCAACCTAATACACCCACTTTTGATTTCTGGCCCTACTTTACTCAGTATTATCCCTATTTCTCTTTCATTTTCTAAAATTTGTTTCCGAGAACCTCTTTGTTCCTCAGCATTGGCCCATGCAAAGTGGCTATTAGTAGTAACCACTGTTTTATTTCAGATCTTTCCATGGTGCACCTCCACATTCCCCTCTGATACTGTTGAAACTGTTGTTTCAACTCCCTCTCTCCACCAGCACTGCTGGAACAGAAGGAAATAAAATACAGAAGTAGATTTAGGATTTTCTTCTACTACATTCTTCTTGATCATCTGTGTTTCATTCCTCCAAATGTTGTAACTTTGAACAGTCAGAACACTGAAGTAATCTTCTTTAAAAAATAAATGAAAATTAATAGACACTCTGAACTAGCTACTGGGCAGGCAAAGTAGGTTTCAGAGCTTTGTGCTGGAGTGGATTTGCACAATACTTGTACTGTATTGATTCCACTTTTAGTGTTTTCTTCCCTTGGTGAATACTAGCAGGCTCTTTAATCTGACTTCTTTTTTGATTCTTGCCCCCTCTCTCTCATTTTCTGTATCGGTCACTATAAACACCAAGATGTTGCCCCAATGAGCTGCTGCCCATGTTTGTGCTCATGCTAAAACTTCCGCTGTAAAACTGCAAACATTCTGCTTCTATTGCAACACTTTGTGTACTGCTATACTGACAGGGATCTCACTGAAGAACTGCAGAGTTTAGGATCCACTTTATAGTGTTGTACTATGCTGAGTATCAGTTAATGGTGTTAGGATATTACCTGCAATAGCAGAGAACTAGGATTTTATCAAAACGTTTGTGTTACAGCAGAGAATTAGGATTTCATTAAAACCTTTAATCTTACTTTTCTTTTTCAGTGGCATATGAGGTAATATTCTTAATTTTTTCTCAACTAGACAACCATCTAATGTTTACACGTATCTGTGTTTAGTGTTACTCAATGTAGTCTAGCACTATAAGACATAGGCACTCTTTGAAATTACAGATCTATGCTAAAATTCTGATATAAAGCTGCACCAAAGAGAATAAACCAAACATCCCCTTTTTCTGTCTTGTAGAGGATAGTAATGATACTCAGGCCGCTAGCTCAAACAACAGTTATGATAATTTTTCAGAAAAACAGTACTTCTAAATCTCTAAATGGTGATAGAAGCTAAAAATGAGTGGCAAAGAAGAGCTCCTTAATCTCTGTCTCTCTTTTATCTTCTCAGCGTCCCCCAGCCTCTTACAAACTTTTTGATCATTCATTACAAACTAGAAACATCACAAACTTTCATCTCCAGGTCATAAACAATTTAAGCTCTATGAAGATATAGGTGGGATTCAACATCATTTATTATAATGTCACCTTTTTCCACTTTAAACTCCTGAACTTACTCTGGTTTTGAACTTGCCAGACTACTTAATCCAAAGAGGCAAACTAAATTCTGACTACATTTTCTGCATGGACAAGTAGTGGCATTTTGAGTCCTAAATTAGTATTTTCCTTTGTAATCAAATATTTTGATTCCATTTGTGGAATATCTGAAAAAGTCATTTAGAATCAACAGCAATTTTCTTTAGAATTACATATTCTTCCACAATAGATGTACTAGCCTGATGTCCCTCTACTGCAGTTTCATGTAAATAAACTGATCTGTTTCAGAAGCAGGTGAAAATGGAAGCATACATATACCATTGTGTATGTACCACCTTCAAAAAATAGAACAGATCCCTTTCCATATAATTCTACTCTTACCACAGCATGACACTGAATCATAAAATTGTCTAGGTTGGAAGGGACCCTTCAGATCAAGTCCAACCTTTGACCTAACACTGACAAAAACCATCACTATGCCATGTCACTAAGCACCTCGTCTACCCATTTCTTAAATACCTCTAGGGATGACGATTCCACCACTTCCCTGGGCAGCCTGTTCAAATGCTTGATAACTCTTTTGGTGAAGAAATTTTTCCTAATATGCAATCCAAACCTCCCTTGGTGCAACTTGAGGCCATTTCCTCTAGTCCTATTGCTTATTACTTCGGAGAAGAGACCGACACACGCCCCTCTCTATACCCTCCTTTTAGGTAGTTGTAGAGAGAGCAATAAGGTCTCCCTTCAGCCTTCTTTTCTCCAGACTAAACAACCCCAGCTCCCTCAGCTGCTCGTCATAAGACTTGTGCTCCAGACCCCTCACCAGCTTCACTGACCTTCTTTGGACTTGCTCCAGAATCACGTCTTTACTGTAGTGAGGGGCCCAAAACTGGACACAGTATTTGAGGTTGGGCCTCACCAGTGCCAAGTACAAGGGGACAATCACTTCCCTAGTCCTGCTCGCCACACTATTCCTGATACAGGCTAGGATGCTGTTGGCCTTCTTGGCCACCTGGACACTCTGCTGGCTTGTATTGAGCTAGTCGTGGACCAACACCCCCAGGTTCTTTTCTGTCAGGCAGCTCTCAAGCTACTCATCCCCATGAATTCCTAGAGGAAAACTTCCCCTTTGGTCACTTTCCTCTTCCTTGATAGTTTCTTGGGTTATTCCATTGATTCCTTCGAACTTTCATAGAGGCCAGAATGTGTCTATTTAATAGAGCTTTTTTTTTTTTTTTTTTTCTATTTCTTCCCCCTATCTGTTGCTCTGGTTACCTTATTTAAGAAAAGGGAAAGAAAGATTTATTACTTCTTTTCCCCTGCAAGCAAGACGAACAGTGTTAAAAACAGAAATTTTGGACTCCAAAAGATTAGGGTCCAGTGAGTTACTAAATCTTCTAGCTATCTGTATTTCTAATATAGTCTTTTAACTTGTAGCAGAAGATTCTCTGAACATGATGAATAATACTCTGCAACTACGTATTTGAAGCTGTTCATCGAGAAGAGCTACGTGTTCAACAGGCGCGCTTAATTTTCATGTTTTATAGGGTAAGTTCAATTTATGCTCTAGTGTTTGATTGTAACTCACATTTTATTTATATCTGAAGTGGGTAAATGATCTGGAAACTTGCCTACAAATGGTTAATGGTACACAAGTCTGCTAAATCATGAAAACTCCCCAAGTTTGCAGTTGCAAAGCTCCATATTGTATGCATCCACCTTCTAATTGCTGCAAAAAAGTGGATTAGCTATTATACTGTTTCAAACTGTATTTGGGAACAATGTGGGTTTTCCTTAGAGATAATCTACTGCATTTTTGTTCTTGAGGATATTAAAGGTCTCTAATGATCTCTCAAAAGCAATACAGGGCAGCTAATTATCTCCTTGAAATACTCTCATTTCAGCTTTGTTGAAGTACTTGGAGTTCTTACTATTACCGGCAAGAGGAAAGGGAAAAGACATCTGATGTACTGCCCGTGAGAAATGCATATTTACTAGTGCTCTTCAGTCAACTGCTTTGTTTATATGAGGAAATTCTCCCTGCAGGTGAGTGATTTATTATTACAGAAGAAGAAACGACCCTTTGTAGCATCCTGTAAATCACGAGAGAGANTTATTATTACAGAAGAAGAAACGACCCTTTGTAGCATCCTGTAAATCACGAGAGAGATCTTTTGTCTGATTTCTACTATGACTATTTGGCTCTATATATGAGACTGACTATTGGGTCCTGAATAGTTGCCAAAAAAAAAAAAACAACCAAAAAACTGGGGCTGAAAATCCAGAGAAGGGGAAGATGGACACTTGAAACTCATTTACTTAGACCATTATCTTCGTTTAGCTCTTTACTTCACCTTACCTAACTTTGTGTGTTTAAAATGGGCAACCTACTACTTTCTCTGCCCCATTCTGAAATCACACACAAATCCTGCCAAGTAAATTAATCCCATAGAAGCTAAACTAACATTGATCCTTCCTTGCCCTCAGCCAACAGAAGCCTATCAAGTAGCATGTAAACTACTTTGGTCAAGGATGACTTCTTTACTTTCCAGACTTCTGTGTCTCACGCCTCATCTTTTGTCTTCACCATCAATATATTTCCTTTACTTTATTGTCTCCATTTGGACAAAAGTATCCATCTAAATTACACTGTACACTAAGTATTTTACACATGCATGGGAATTGAACAAGTAGAAGGTAGTAAGTGAAGCCCTCTGGAAGTTCTTGAAAGTTGGCTGCTGATGGTATCTTTTAGGATATCACCAAGCAACCAGTATACAGTGCATATAAAATGAAGACAAATTTCCCTTCACTTTCTCTGCCATTTTTCATTCATTGTGTCTTTAGGAAAAGACAGTGAGAGAAAGTGAGAAGTTAGCCCTCCTGACAGATAAGAATTAAGGTGAGCACCACCAAGAAGTCATTTTTTGTTCTACTCTTTGAGTAAACTTGCCTGCTTTAGAAATAAAACTTTTGGATTCTCTGTCCTTTCACAAATATTGACCTGTAACATCACATACCAAATTATTTCTGAAGCTTTTTTTCTTAAAAAAACCCACAAAACTGACATCTCTTCACTGGGAGCAGAGACTCAGAATGAACCAAAGTTTATTCTGTACGTGACAGCAATGGCTAATATTACTGTTACATTAAAATCTACCCCTGTTTAATACCAGATATCTGATACTACCTGATTATTATAGAACCAAAAGTATGTGTTACCTGAGTAAATCAATATTATTAAATTTTTGCTCATATTATGTAAAATCATAGAATTGTCTAGGTTGGAAGGGACCTTTAAGATCATCTAGTCTTTAAAAAAAAAAAAAAAACCAAAAGAAAACCATGCAAAAAAACCCCTCACATTATTAAACTATGTCTCTAAGCACTATGTCAGCCTGTTTTTTGAAAACCTCCAGGGGTGCTGCCTCAACCACTTCCCTGAGCAGCCCATTCCAATGTTTAATAACCCTTTCAGTGTAAAAATTTTTCCTAACATCCAACCTAAACCTCCCCTGGCACAACTTGAGGCCATTTCCTCTTGTCCTATCACCTGTGACTTGGGAGAAGACACTAATCCCCACTTCTCTACAACCTTCTTTCAGGTAGTGGTAGAGAGCGTTAATCCCCTCAGCCTCCTTTTCTCTAGGGTAAACAATCCCAACTCCCTCAGTCTTTGCTTATAAGAGAAGTACCTACGTGAGGTTTTTAGTCATCAGAGTTAGGAACAGAAGTGATTCTAATAAATGCAATTGCAAAGAACCAGATTTTTCTTTTATTCTTTTCCTTCTTCTCGAACTGAATCTCATTATAACAAACTTGAGTTTGATACTGCTCTTAGAGATTCCATCAGCAATACACCCCAATTTGTCCTGTAAAGCTCTCTAATACACATTTCTATGTGAAATGCAGAAGCAGATCTTACAAAATACACACATCCAAGAACAGGGTAAAGTGCACTTAGTCTTACATGCATTATTTATGGCCTTCATTTTGCTTTTAATCTGCGTAGATTTTATGAATTGTTCTCGACTGATATCTGTGGAGCATCTAGTTTGCTCCATATGCAGAAAACCAAAGAGCTGCAGAGCAGCAGTGTGTGGGGAGAGGAAGGTTCTTAAAGTTTTTCAGGAGCAAGGGAGAAATTAGGAATATAATGAAGCATTTGACCTCTGAGTAAAAAGAAAAAATTTAGTCCAAACCGGATGAAAATTTCTGAGGAAGAAGAGAGCCTTTCTGTACAAAAATTAAGCACTGTGCATTAGAGGCCTGATCCAGACAGTCTTTCCAGCGATTTCAGGATATTTATAGTGAGATCTTGAAAATGGCCCCTGTGGTTTTGTACTTTTGTAGCATTTATCTAGCTAGTAGTGAGTCACGCTCCAGGAGCTGCTTTCAGCTGGGCTGCGTTGTTCTGGGTTTTACTCTATTTGAGCTATTACACGTCATAAAGTCACAACCTTTTTGTTACACCAAACAGGTCTGTTCTCAGTCAAGTATGTCCTCAGCAATCCTGTCTTGTAATTAAGTTATTTAATGACCCTAAAGACGATCAGAAAATCCTAAATAATAGGTATGCCCTTGATTTAACATAATTAAAAAATAAAAGTAAATTACATTCCCTCAAAATCTCATGCCTTATTTTGAAGCTGGCCTTAAATACTGTTTAGTGGTAAGGAAATGAAATGGAAAATTCTGCAATCCTTTTTAGCATCTCTGGCAGTCTTCCAAACACAAAGCCCAAAGCCAAATATTCACTTTAACCATATTTTGTTTGGAAAAGATGCTTCAAGCAAATTAATTCAGTTTAACTCTGGAACACTTTAATAATGTGTGGCTGCTGATGTTGATTAGAATAAATATTGTGCGTTTGAAACATAATAGTCTTGTCTGCACCAACATGTAGTTACTATAGACTTATAAAAGGATAGAGTGGATTGACTCCAGTACTAAAAAACTCTAAGTAACTGCTGGGATTCCAGAGCTATATAAAACATTTGATTTCTATCTGTGTATGATTATTCTCCATTGTGTTTATGTGAACTTTTTTTTACTTATGAGAAATTGAATCAAAATGTAATTAGATTCACCAAAATCCATGTCCAAAAGTTTGTTTTAACAAGGTAAAAGTCCCACCAAAACTACCCTCTCATCCACTCTGTACAGTGGATGCAGGAGGCAGTGGAGGCAGGTCAGATCTCTCATTTTCACTATCACTTTGCAGAGTTGTCTCTGAAACAGACGTGTATTTAACATACAATTAAGCACATCTAATGTCTACTATTGGAAAAATCTTACTTATATTATGAGGATCCTTAATGTAATTTTGAGCAGCCTTTTAACAACAAAAAGTTTCAGAAAGTTTCAAGAAATCATTGTTATCACTGTTCAACTCCATTTTGAAACTGAGTTGAGGTACAGCTTCTCTTTCAGTGATGACCCTGCTGGCCTACTCCTGGCCATCTGTTGCACACATATGGACACCTGGGCTGGATCCCTGCAGTCAGACATTCCCCTAAATCAGTATTCATCCACGAAGTGAAATCCTGAGTTATATAGCTTTGTCTATGACCCTTCCCTAAGCTATTCTCAGTCCATTTGGGTATGAAATCACTATTTTGATTTGCCTTAGACATCACTCTGTGTAAATAATGCTCTAAAATATCAAATTATTCACTGAGGTCAATCCTTTTTGCCCCAGACAAGGTCAAACTCTCCCCTCTACTGAATATAAACAGTAATATGAAGACAGTAATGTGAATGCCACTTACCTCTACCAGGTAATTAATATTCAGGTACAAAAAACATCAGAAAAGGAAGATGCCCTCCTTCCCTTTGTTCCCTTTTATTTCAATTAAATTTTCAGATATGAATATTAATAAGATATACTCCATTTACAGCAATATATATCACAAACAGCAGGCCAGCAGTTATAACTGAACAGCTAAAATTCTCACAAATGCCCTTTTCGCTTCTCTGAAGAGAAGTGAGTACATCCTGTGAGATTTTTATGCCTGGTTAAATTCTTTCTGAGGATTGCTTCTCTAACTCTTCCAATGCTCTCATCACATTGGCCACCTGTGACCTATAGGCACTTCTGTGGAAATTAGTAATTGCTATCTAGGTAAAAGGAGGACAAGTTTCTTCCATTCCACAAGAACATGTAACAGGGAAAGCAAATTAAGTAATCTGTTACAGTAGGGCCAGAGTCCAGTTTTTGTTTTAATATTATATTCAAACTCTATCTATAAAGGTTCCATTTTAAGATTTTTCTAGAGATTAAATTGTGATGTTTCAATGTTAATAATTTGAGACAGAGTATTCTGTCAGGATGTTTGTGCCTTCATGTAAATATGGTTATGAATAAAATCCAGTGTAAGTGAAAACCACTATCTGAACATGGCATGTTTTGAACATGAGAATATACTGAACATGTAGGTTTTACATTTTTTCATAATTGGTCAGCAGCTCTTTGTTTCCTGCAAAAATGGACTTCCTTAAAGTCGGTCAGCTGAGGATATTGTAAAACTAGTAATGCTATCAGGACAAAGTAGGGCTCTTATCTCAAAGGGATTGATTGATTGATAGTCATTTCATGGAAATAGTTATTTTTAGAAATTGAAATTAGTTTCCATTAAAGCTACTGCTTTTAATTATAACAAAATAGATTTACTGAAATTGAACTCTTAACATGAGATTTAATAAGGTGAATATTGAAACTCATAAAGTTTGAAAAATTCAGTTTCCTTTAAAACTTTCATGATGTTCTGATTTGAATAGACTTTTCCCTTTGATATGCAAGCTAATATTTTGACCAACAATAGTTGATATTTTTAAATGCCCAAGACTGAAAGACCATTTCAAAGATAATTTGATAAGTTTATTTACATGAATTTGTTTTGCATTCTGAAATTTTTAAAAATACTTTCTCTAAAACTTGATTTTAGAAAAACATTTAAAATGTAAGGACTAATACATACTGACCTTATGAGTGATTGTCTGAAACCCTGTTTATTCAAGCAGTGTTTAGCTATTTATATTTTTGTTTAAAATTAGAACAAAATTACTTTCTCTACTTCTGAAAGCACTTTGTTGCACTGCTGTCTTCCTGAAAATGTTTGTGCAATGGCTTTTCAGTTTCTGTTTTTTTAAGAAAAAAAATTTGAAAGATCTTTCTGTGGATAAATGAAACACACAGGTGATACCGTCACACAGAATATTGAAAAGGTGGTTCTGTGCTCATCCAGGAAGTAAACAGCACTTTTGGAATTAGCTAGCCAGTGCCAAGAAAGAAACACAGTATTAAATTCTGTACAATTTTATATTAAGGTTTCAGTTCTAAAACTTAACATTAAATTTAAATTTTCATTAGTAATACAGATTTAAAAAAACAATAAAGAAAGTTCATAATCAAAATCGGGAACTTGTACAACTGGGAGATTTGCTAGGTTGAATTTAAGATGCAGAATACCAGTGATTCACTGTGGGTTGCATTAGGTTGTCAGGGTTTCTGAGGGCTTCTTTACAGAAAGTGGGGGTGGATGCTTGTGCCCACCCACGTTTCTGTACACATACATTATTTTCTATTTCCATCTCATTATTCCATTTGTATGAAATAGTTTAACATTTTTGTAGGCTTTGTTTTTGAATTAAGAACTCCTTTTTAAATTTCAGACTTTTTTCTGGATAAAGCTGCTTAGTCTTAAATTATTTTTAAATTCTACTGCCCAAACCATGTTGTTCAGATGCAATAAAAAGGTAACTTACATCTTGATTGTTACTGTTTATAACTACAGTACTTTGTTTTAAAGGGCAAGATGTCACTGTAACCATGTATCTATTGCTAACAGATCTGGCAATTGTCATTGTAAATAGTAACAGAATAGTACTCTGCAAGGTGCTTGAGTGTTGTCCTGATTTAATCCCAGCCAGCAACTAAGCACCACACAGCTGCCTGCCCATGGAGGAGAAGGTAATAATAACAGTAACGGTAACAGAATTTACAAAATGAGTGATGCAATGCAATTGCTCTCACCAGCCCATCCCAAGCAACAACTGCAGATTCCTGTACCCGGCGAATCCCTATCTTAATATACTTAGCGTGATGTCTACAGTATAGAATATTCCTTTGGCCAGCTTGTCCTGCCTTTGCCCCTTCTCAGCTCCTATGGGAAGCTGAAAAAGTCCTTGGCTTAATATAAGCACTACCTATCAACAACTAAACCAACATTATTCTCATACGAAATCCAAAACACAGCAGCTACTTGGAAAATTAACTCTAACCCAGCTGAAACCAGAATAAGTGTTCAACTGGAAAGTTTATAATAACTTTCATAAGTATCATAACAGGAAAAACATTTTAGTTCTTGGTTGCCTAATATGTGAAGTGATTTGTTAGCTACTAGAAGAAAATAAACAAGTTCTGTATGTCTTTAGTTGAAGGAAATGTGTTAATAGGCATTTTGCTAACACAGACACATCAACAGAAATTTCAAAACAGATGTTTATAGGAAAAAAAAAATCAGAAAATAATAAATAAATTAAAAAAGAAATCACCTCCTCTCATTATGCTCATGTATTTTTTATCATGTACCGAACAAGGTGTCAAAAGCCTGAGGACAAGTAAAACATAGGTGTATGGTATACCCAGATGAGTCAGTACAGACAGCACTTCAGGAGTTTATAAATATTTCTGTCTAATACAGGCCAAAAAAAAAAGCTTACATGAAAAATGCTTATTTGATTTTTTTGTAATTCACTCATGAGGCCACATGCAACAATAAAGCTTGCCACCAAATTCAGTGATAACAAGTTTTGGCCAAGGTAAGTCAAAAAAAGTGTGCAAAGTGTTTTTGTGCCATTACAGGTGTCAAGGTGCATACAGGAAAAGGAGATGCCATTGATACACTTTTCTTGACTTTCCGGAAGTTATCCGATGAGCAAGTTCTTAATGATTTTAAGGTGCTGTGACACAGTGCAAATTTTTTCACATGGAGGAAAAATAGTACTTGGAAGTTAAATACTAAGATAATTTTCAGTATTCGTTGTGAAGGAAGTGACTACAAGTTTCCATGGAGAGAGCCTATATTGGATGCATGTTCCAAAAATAACTTGGAATAAAGGTGTGAATAGTAGCAAGAAGTTTTTTGATGATACTATGAATGTAAAGGCAATGGCCAATTATGAAGTGCTGCGTAACATCATACCACAGAATATAAAATTCAGATTCAGTAGATGTGAAGCACGTAGATGGTTGTAGAATCTTCTTTTGCTTTCTTTAAGAAGAAATTTTTATTTTTTGTTGCATGTGAAAGTAATTTGAAAGATTGCTGCACATTTAAATCTTTCATTGACACATAGTGTTTAAGATCTTCAATTGCCTGAAGGGAGTTTTTAATCAAAAAATGTAAACAACTGACCAAGACTGACCAAAAACAATGTAAACAATTGACCAACTGACCCAGAAAATAGCAGATAAAATTTAATATTGATTAATGCCTAGTGAGAAAAAGCTATTTTAACTTTACATATACAATTAAGAGTAATTTTATACTTACCATTCACGAGTTAATTATAATACAGCTGTGAAAATATTCACTAAATGCTGAAGCCAAACAAACATGAGTCAAATCCTAGAAAACAAAGAAAGAATGAGATAGGGATTACTATTGTTATTATGCTTTGGTGCCAGGCTGCAAATACTGTACCCAGTTGTGTTTCTTGGTCTCTTACCCTCTTCTCCAGTCTCAGATAAACACAGGAGAACTAGTGCTTAAGGACAAGCATAAATATGCCTCTCTGTCAGAGTGGCCCAATGTTCTGCAGCTCTCATGGTGTAAGGAGAATGTTACATGAAGGGGTAGAAGGGGTTAAAAGATAAGAGTAGATAGTCTGTATTCATAGTGGATGGAGTTGACCATGATATTTCACATGGGATCTGCAGAAAAATTTTGAGATACAATTTCTGGAGAAAATTTCAGGAATTGCATAACACTTTTTTAATGTAACAACTGAGTTTTCTGAGCCTTGTTCTATTCATTATAAAAATGAATAGAGCAAAGAGTACAATAAACCATTGTGAAACTTCTGTTTTCTAGAGGAAGCTACAGATACTGTTTGATTAAATTCTGCAGAAAAAAAATGAGAAACAGATTTTCAGTATTTTAAATGTCTCTTCACAGCACTGATCTCGAATCTGAGCCAAGTCATAGGTTAAATCTTCTGAGAGTCTAGTTACATTTTACATTGTCTTTGGCTGCAAAATTTAGTTTAAGAAGTTTTCACTCCCTTACATCTTCTTTTCCTATTTCACTGTCTGCTTCCTGACCTATGATTATTTTTATTTTTTTTAAACTAAGACTTCAAACAAGTTGAGGATATTACATATATCTATGTAATACTTACTTACTAGAGATGTGGTTAAAAGTCACACTCTATACCACATAAAAATAGCCAAGTACTGTGAGAGAAAGGTAGGAGATAAGAATGATCCAATACATAGCTTTACAGATACAATACATTGGTACAAACCAATACATGGTTTACAGACAACTACTAGCTATCTGTAAGCCAATTGTGAAGTACTTATATTTGTAATAAAGAAAACCAAAAATACCAGTTGGATTTGATTTCAATTTCTGTCCTAACGTAGATAAATTGAGAAGTAGGGGTGATGGTTTGCGTGTTTGAATAGTACTTCCCAATTTCTAAGCTTGCAGAGCAGTAAAAACTCATCACTTCTGTTTCTTCAGGCATCAAACCTTGTGTGTCCAGTGAAGTCCATAATACAAAAGAATCCATCCACACTGGTGCTACAGGGATCTGAGTTCAGTCATCATGAAGCAGCTTGTGGGATTATAACTTCATGGGTAAATATTACTTTGAAATCTTGAAAAGTGCTATGTTAATCAAGCACAAACTGCCATTATTACTCTTTTCTATGAATGATCTCTCTATTGCTGAGTTCTTGTGGTCTATGCTATTAATGACATACCATAAGTAGGAATAAGGGTAGACAGACTGTACTACTGATTGCAGTAAATGCTAACAGATTACAAGGCAAGCAGGTTAAACCTGCTAGGCATTTATGGTAATGCAAACACAAATATCAGGTAGGTTCAGAGTCCTAATAGCAAGAAACAATGCAAGCAAGGACAATTAAATGGGCAATTACAAAGTACAAAGGTTGGTGGTGCATCCTACTTGGTGAAACACCAGTAATGAAGAGCAGGGTTTTATCAGATGACGCAGCAGTCATCTCAGTGATTGAATGCAGTGGGAAAAGGGTTTGACTTACAGGCTTGTAGACAAAGATAGCAAGCATAGGCAGTGTGTGAAGCTATTTAGAAAAGTGAAAAGTGTATAGTAGGTGTAAAGAGCAGCTTATTTTAGGAACAGAGAAGGTGAGAAAATTCATTTAGCAATTCCTTAAAAGAATCTTGTGCTGTCAAGCAATAACAAATGATAAACACTTTATAGAGTTCTTAATTTATAAGAATGTCTGTGTGCAGTGCTCCAGACACACTTATAATCCTCTTCTTTAGCACATATAAAAATATAGGTTGACCCCATGTCAACATCTTACCTGCCTACTAGAAATGGGAGAAGCGATCAGTGCTTCAGACTCGTGTACTGCAGCATTTGTTTTCATGCGCTTGCCCGTTAAAAATCCGTATAATGCAACTTTCTTGCATGTTGTACTTTCCTGATATGTAGACACTCTTAATGTAAAACTTCAGGTTGAATCATTTCTAATTTTAAGAATACCCCCAAATAAGCCTTATTTTTTCACATAATTATAAATATTAAATACTAAATAGAGTTATAGAAAATCAGTCACAGGACAGTGTTAACGTCTCTTTTTTATTCTCAACACAAGTCCTCGTGTGTAAAAAATAACAATTATCATAGCTCAACTGGAGTGTCATAAATTTTCTGGCAAACAGTTGGGAAGGGTACATGCTCCAGTTTAGGTAGATTTTAATGAAAAATGATATACCAAGAGCAATTTCTCTTCTATAATGAGGTAACTTTCAATTTCCATTGATCTCAGCTGTAGATGTATCACATAAGAATCTTGTAAGTAACGAGATTTAAAGCATTAAGCTTAAGTTGACATTTTGTCTCTTAAATTTAGCTGTAACTTGTCACCCTATTTATATACTTCACAAAGCACTAGGCAGCTTTTCATGAAACTATTCCCAGTAGGAGATCATAGAAAACTCCATCTTCCAAACACTCTGTCTTACTCAAATCACAAAAAATGCAGCATTTAAAATTGATTATAGTCATATTTTCTTAAGCAACCTTCAGTTGCTTTTAGTTGTGGCTAAAGTCACCTAAATGATAGTCTTTCTCAGTTCCTCAACATCTTGAGTGATCCTATTATGCCTGTTAGCTTTCCTTCAAGCCCTGGTTTCTACAAAATATATTAAAATCTGTAATGAAATATATACCCTTTTCTGTGTGACAGTCACCCAAAAAAAATTGAGCACAGAGTAAAAGATTATGGTCTGACTAATAAATATTGCAAAGATTTCTATTTTCTTGCATATATTCAGTTTTTAATGGTTAACTGAAAAGGATGATAGTGAAACCGTCCTTGCTAATCAAGAGTTAAAAGGCATGGAGCGATCTCAGGTCTATACAGAGAAAAATAGCAGTTCCAAGCAAATCCCCTGTCACTCCTAGCAATTGGAGAAATACTGAATATGCTGGAGAAGACTCAAGACAGTACTGTATATTAAAGAAACATGGACAAACTGAAAAATTAACTTTGCATGTAATCACAGCAATCACAAAGAATCTACTTGTATAATACTTAATAGATTTCCTAGAGATAGTAAGGGAAAGGAACCCCCTGTGAGATAGTGAAAATGAGAATCATTAAGACAAAGCAGGAAAAGGAACTATAAAATATATACAGATGATCCTAACACAGAATGAAACAGAAGCAGGGAGGTTTGATGCAGACTTCTGTTAACTTGTGAGTATTCCAGAGGGAATTCTTCAGATAAAAGATAACAACAAAGACCTATGGAAATTGAAGGGAAAAAAAGCAGGCAATTAATTAATCTTGTAGTAAACAGAAATATAGCTATTATGTTAAAACTCCAAAGAAAGCAAGAAAACATGTCAGAATATATTTCCAGAGCAAATCCAAACAACTTTGTATAGGCACAGTGATCAAGGCAACTAACCCAGGTGAAGTAACATTCAAGTAGCACATGACATTTGGACAACTGATACGAGAATGTGCAACAGATAAACTGAAAGCCTACAAATAAGGATTTGCTTTTGTTCTGAAAGATTTTAATAAAAAGAAACCTTAGTCTATGGTCACTGTTTGGCATTGAGAATGTGCACGTTCATCTTACATACAAAAAGACAAAACCAAAACAAGTTTGAGAGGGTACACACAGGCAGGTAACTCATCTTCAGCCTTCGCACCAGTAGCTAGTTTCATGAAGAGTACATACTCTGCAAATATAAAGACAGCAGGGATACAGATGTGTTGCTGTTATCTTCATAAAAGATGTGTTCATAATAATTGGGAGCCTGCCAGTAACTGATTCTTTTATGATGCCAAACCCATAGTGTCTGGTACATTAAAAAAATGCACAAATGTGAAGGAGGAGTCTCTAAGAGCTCCAAAACAACAGCTAGTATCACACAAAAAGAGAAGACATAGATTGGATTAATTCCCTGGTATTTAGAGAGAGAAAATGAGAGGTCCACAGCTGTGTAAGGACACAAACACAGTATTTGTAAAAAGAAAAAGAAAAAAAAAAGCTTTCATTTTTCAAGAGGAAGTGAAACACTGCTAGCTTTTTCAGCAGGTCAGGTGGCTTCTCCAGGTTTTGGTAGGTCTCTTTAATTGAAAAGACCACTTCCACATTGCTTTTAGCCCATTGTTTCTTCCCAGCTGCCTTTTATAATGTGATGTGCTTGAAATGCAAATCACCTGGCAGTCTTGGACTGGTGTGATGTGGGCCTTATTTGAATAGAGTACTGCTGGCCTTGAACATCAGTTAAAATGGAGGAATTAAATGGAGACTTAATAAACTTAGACTGAATTAGGCCAAATTTCAATTTTAGCATTTTATTTTGGAAATCCATTAACATCAAAGATGTTAATGTACTGAAATCTAAATATAAGAACAGAGTTCAAACCTGTTAGAAATACTGAACTATGTCAGCAGGTTCTGTTAGTGTTGTAATAAAACATGAATTTGCCTAGAACGTTTCCAGTCACCCTTGTGACAAAGAAGCCAAAGAATGAAATTCAATGTTTTAAAGCATATTCCTGCTGATTACATTACTAATATTATTTTTTTAACCCATTAACTCATACATATCCTACAAATGTAACTAGAAGCAGCTGAAAAAAGAGTATTATAGGACATACTATTTGCCATTTCTGTACATCAAGAATTATACTAACTACAGAGAAAATTATGCAAAATCAGGATAAAAAAACTTGAGCATGTAAGTGAGCAAGATTTCATAATTCTATTTAGAAGCAGAATCTGATCATGTGTTGTCTTCTAATATTGGATAAACACTGGATAAACAGATGCTAATATTGATGATAAAAAGTGCCCTGTCTCTTGTCTGCTGAAAGGACAATTCCACTACAATAGCTTGGGAAGACTTCTGAATTGTCTTTAGAGATTGGTCAAAATATGTTACACCTCTACTAAAGCAATCTGTAGATTTACTTCATCAGGTATTCAGATTACTGGTAGATTGTTTCTATATTGTTTTCATTAAGAAGCCTGAAAGAGATCTTAAAAGCCTTGTAGAGAAAGAAGTAATTTAAAAGCAAAACTTCCATGAGGTACGGTGATTACAAAATAATGCTAATGTCTTTACAATTCATTATTGTAACTTTTCATTACCTTATTGAGGACTCAATATTGAAATCGGGTTTCCTTTAAAAAAAGATAATTCTATTTTTACAGAGCTGTGCAATCTGCAGAAACACTACTGATAGTTGTGCACAAAAGGTTCATTACTACTGTAATATTACATCAGGTTATTGGTTTGCTACATCTGGTTAATGCTATAGTATATTCACAGGCTCCTGAGACATTGTAGATTTCAGAGGTAACATAAGAAACTATTTTTACTTCCTTTATTCCCTCCCTACCTATTCATAAAGGCTAGAACTTTTAATTCTCATTAAGCTTAAAACAAAAAAAGTCTGATTTGATTATGTGAGTTTAGGACCTGGGGTTTTATGACTCTGCCTATATGCTCTTTCTCCGCTTCTGACCATTGAATAAAATGTGTGCTGAAGTACAAAAATTTCATCTCTGTCATGTCAGATGCTAACCTTAGTTGGCTAGCTGATATGCACAGAGCCAGAATCTGCCTATAATAGCACCCAGGAGTTAGTGAATTAATCTAACCTGATGAAGTGTGTCTCCTCAGTGCATAAATCAGCTGGAATAATGTCATTGATATGAAAGGAGGATGTGGAGAAAAAAAAGTTTAAAATGAGCCACAGCTGAGAGAAACCTGCTAATGGATAGGGCCTTAACGTTAAGTAACTGAGCAGCCAGTGGGAGTCAATTTTGACTGTTTGATTTCCTCGAGGTTCTGTGGTATGTATTTTTTATTTAAAAAAAGTTAAGTAATCTATAATGCAGTATAAGTGAACCATGATTGTTTTCATCTTTGTGTGTAATGTACATGTTTATATTTGCAATACCTTTTTAACATTTCAGTATTCTGAATCACACCAATCCTGACTTCAATATAATTCAGTCTATTTTGACATTGTCATAGAAGAACTGGAAGAATGCAAACTATCATTAAGAAAATAAGGGTTAAACATTTTGGCAAATAAAAAAATTATGTGCAATTTATATAGCAAATAATTCTCAGGAATTTCCACAAACCTGGCTAATTCAGAACCCTAATATTCCTCCTATAGAAAGGTTAGAAAATTCAATACACTTGGGTTACTTCGAGTGTGCATAACAAAGAAGGAACTGCAGAAACCACCAGTCAGTTCTGTATCATGTTCGATACTTTAAATAGTTAATGCATTCCAGTAACTTTACTGTACTACTAAAGCTGGATAATTTGGATACTTTTTTAATTCAAGCTATCATTACCTGTTTATTAGTATACAGTCGTTATTGCTAACTATTACTTTAAGAACAAATGACCACACAGGATATGAAGTAATTTAATAATTGTAAAATTTTAGGCGATTTTATTCCCCACAGACAAAAATTAGTATTTTCTCTGTGGCTCACAACAGGTTTAATGGATACAAAGACAAGACAGTGTGCAATAAAGTGTGAAGCAAAACATTAACTGCAAATAAATAGAGGAATTTCTCCTCAGTTATTATAGTTTCAAGCTTTTAAATGGCATGGCATCCTAAATTTATATTATAATAATAGTTAAGTGTGCAAGGTTCTCCAGTGCTCACCTAAAGATAAAGTGATGTTAGAAACATGTATTCTCACAGCAGCTGTTTGAGCAGCAAAAGCAGTATGTTAAAAAAAATAAATAGGAGATAATTCTTTTTATGTAGTGAGTGACAAAGCCGAATTAAAACCTTTGGTCCTGGGTTTTCCTTCAGCTTCAATAGGTAAAAGCCTCTCCTTATGGTGCAAGGATCTGCAAGTGCTCAACAGCTGAAAACATGAGCTCATTGGGAACTACTGAATGAAAAATAAGGTTATGGTTTAAAAAAAAAAAAAACAAACTTAAAAAAAAAGGTGAATTTACCCACATAAAACTGTTTACCGGGGCGTCAGGAAAACAAAAACGTGGTGGGCTGACTTTGGGCAGCTGACAGACCGCTCTCAGTCTCCCTCCTCAACAGGACAGTAGGAGAAAATGAAATATCAAAAGCTTATGGATGGAGATAAAGACAGGGAGATTACTCACCGTCACAGGCAAAACAGATCCCGTGGTCTACAGGCAAACATCTGCTTCCCCATGGTCTCTCCACAGGCTGCCGGGCAGTCTCTGCTGCGGGCCTGGCGCCCTCCTCTGCCTCCTCCTTCCCCGGCCTTGCTGTGCCCAGGGCCGCTCCTCACACTTTTTCCCTCACTCCGGCAGTTTTTCCCTTCCTCAGACGCGCTTTCCCAGCGGCGCCACGGACTCCAGTGACGGCTCAGCCGTGGCCTGTGGGGAAGCGGCTGGGACCGGCCGGGACCGGCTGGGACTGGCGCGAAACAGCTCCGGCCTCTCCTCACAGAGGCCTCTCCTCACAGAGGTCACGCCCGCGCCCCCCTCACGCGCTGACAACGCCCGGACACCTACAGCCGGTACAGAAATTTTGTGGAAAAAATGAAGTAAGTTTAAATTTCTTCTATTACGCTGGCTCCTGGACTAACGCCTGTTATGCTAAATCTGTTTCAAGAAGTTAAGTCTATCTGAAATACTCAAACCACTGGCAATTTTTTCCTGTAAAGTGTTAGTAAAAGCTAAGGAGACCATCAGAAACAAAAATTCACAGGGACTTAAAGATGTGAACAAATATGACACCGTTATATTAGTTTAAAATGCAAGATGAAGGGGCAAGTGTTCCATATTGGTGGATCCAGTAGAGCTTTCCCCACATCTCTGCATCTTTTGTAGTAGAGGTACAGATTCTCCTAAGTGTAAGAAGTAGTAAAACAAGTTGCAGGTTATCACGCTTCATCACTTTTTCTTTAATCTCCATATAAGGATGATTAATTTCAAGCTCTTTCAAATATATGGCATTCACTGTGCAGGGTGGTAGAAAATCAAACCATCTCAAGAAGCTGTTTCTTACATACTGCAGAACTTTACTCTTTTTTTTTTTTTCCTCCCCAGTAGGTTTGCAGTAAAATCAGCCAAATGACATTAGCTATGCTTTAAATTCCAATTTCCACACTTCTTTCGTTCTGTATCACTCCTTTTTTCATCTCACCACCTAACTTCCTTAGATTGTAAGTGTAACGAATCTCAAACTCCGGTGAATAAAGGAAAATAGAAAAAGAGAAAACTATGATGAGCCTATGAATTTGTGCTTCCCAGGTTCAGAAAGTTTCCTGGGATTTGATGATATCCAGCCATTTTTATAGTTATTAGCTGCTATTGGTACTCTATGCAGTCTTTCTCAATGCCCTTAAGAAAATATAAACTGATAGCAAGTACAGCTTGTGCTTCCTCAAAAGGATTTGTACAACTGTTACCTCCATCAGGGTACAAAGCGCTTTCCCCCCACAGAACTTGAATCAGATTATACCATTTGTATTTTTGTATAAATCCAGCCAAAACTGTTGGCATATATCTTAAGAACATTGTTTAGTGTCTGTATTCACTTAGGAGTGAAGCTACTAAGAATGACCTCCAAACTTATGCGTATTCTAAGGGAATGATCGTGGCGACCCAGGAAAGATGGAGTCTGGCATTTGCATGGCACACAAAAATACCCCTTATTTTTTTCTACAGACTTGCTTTCATTTTCATGGGTAATTTTCTCCCAGGTATTGTATTTGAAAGATGGAAGTTATATTTTTTAATATCTATATTAATGTATTTTAACCTTAAAGCGTCTTTCTGTCTTCATCTTAAAATGAAAAGACCTTCCCTCCAAAAATGTAGCCTCTCAGTTTCACTATCATGATTTTCTACGATTTTATATAAAAGAATGACTGTTTGTGGTCAAGATAGCCAAACGGTATAGTTTCTTCCCTATGAGTCCTTTACATACTCTCAAATTTTATAATCAGTGAACATTAGCCTGGACTCTTCTTGCAATTACACCATTGTAAATATTCTGTCACTCATTTTAATGCTGGATTGTTTGTATATTACCATGTGGGGTTGTCTGTATTTTGCAGCACTTGTTATCAAATGCTAATGAAAAAAACTATAAAATCATACAAAAGTTCACTGGCAATATTTATGGAGAATTAAAGCTTCATAATGAATGAAAATAGCAGAAACCCTATTTTTACTGTAAATAATCTGGTGTGAACATTTGTTCTCTTACACCTTATAAATACAGTTTGGTTTTTCTTGTTTCTCTGGGGATAACCTGAATCGACAGCATTAGAAGTGGTTTTATACATCATATTTTGCTGTCCTCTTTGTTTCCCACTATCTGCGTGCGTGCTTTTTAAATTAAGGTAGCATAAAATTAATTTGCAATCTTTTTTGGACCAGAAGAACCTCATAAAAATGATCCTGCTTTGCTTCATTACAACACCTGCTTGCAGTAAGATGGAATCTTATCTATTTCTGTAATAAAATGCCGTGGTAGAACTGTGCTCTTAATTATCCTGCTAAATAATGGGACACATTTAAGGCCTTTCCACTCCATCTCCCAGTGCTCATTAGTGCCATTTATGAGTTATTTGTCTGCCAGTTTTTGCTTTTCCACAAAAAAATAGTATTAAATGCATATTCTGATATAAAATGAATGGATAATTAATAGTCCCTCCTGTTTCAGAATTTACTCTTTAATAACAGAAGCAATGCCAAGTGTTTTACTGAAAGCCAATACACTGAGAAGTAACCTAGGTATCAATATCTCAATGTATCTTATTGTTGGGGGAAAAGAAGTATCTCTATACAGCAGTTTTAATGGGTTAAGCAATAACAGTTAGATAATGGGTTTATAACTCTTCATGTTCACTTGGCATGTAGAACTAATTAAGTATTTTTCAGTTATGATAGATTTACATGTACTTTGTCTATCAGATAGCTAATATGGAATGAATACCTTATTATGAAAATGTAGGATGAGCTGAATATTGTAGCTATTAGTCTGAATTCTTAAACTTGTAATCGTTAGTGGGTAACAGGGAGTTAAAACCACTAAATATTTTGCTAATAAATATTTTTTTATATTGCAGAAACTTATTTAACATCTAAAACAGTTGTTGGGAAGTATTTACAGTGTTAAATTTAAGTTAGGAATGATTGATTAAAAATTTATTGATATAACATTAATATAAATAAAAAGTTTTTAAACTGACAATAAAGTGTACATCACTGAGCATTAATAATTAGGAGATCTTAAAATAAAAATACATGTCAATTTAGTTAGCACACTTGAACTGTCTGATATTAAATGGAGAAATTGTTAAATGGAATTCTGTTAAATAAAATATCTCATTTCCTTTGGTATATGCTTCCAGTACTAAGACTTGCTTAAGAATAAAACCTGCCTTTTCTGGATTGTTTAACCAAGTAGTTTCGATTGTCTGGTCATGAGTACTTCATTATGGCAGGAACAGATTTAGTGCATTTTTTTCTTCTCAGAAAGCATGAAGTATATAATTGACCTAGAAATGGCTTTGGCTTACTCCCAGGTATGTGAGTTGTTATAGTGGTCCATCGGGCAAATAGAACAGGATTTTCTTCTGGTCAGGAGGCAATTTTTGCTCAGAACACAAAAAGCACATCTCAGTGAAGAGCATAACCAGTTCCTACAGCAGGTGCTAGCAATTGGATCATAACAGAAATGGGGAATGCAAACCCCTTGGAAGCTGATGAGCATCCATCTATGGAAAAACCCCGCAAGCCCAGGTGCACATGAGTTTGCGTTGACTGTGAAGAGGCTAAACAAAGTTGAAAATGATCTTTTGAAAAAGATTAAATGTGTTGTAACCCTTAATCCCAGTATGAATGATCCTGTGGATGTACCTCATTTGGTCAAAATTTTGGAGAATATTGATAAAGCTGATAGTGTTAAGCATAGAATCATAGAATCATCTAGGTTGGAAGAGACCCTTGGGATCATCGAGTCCAACCAACTACCCTACTCTACAAAGTCCTCCCCTACACCATATCCCTCAGCACCACATCTAATCGTCTCTTAAATGCATCCAGGGATGGTGACTCAACCACCTCCCTGGGCAGCCTATTCCAATGCCC
>JAHREE010000559.1:10672306-10761452 GCA_033628505.1 Tringa tobata | reverse complement strand
CAAAGCAATAAAAAGAGAATTGTGCAATTCTAATTGTTTATTTATTTCATTTTATATAAGATAGAAAGCACACTTAGAATATATGCATCAACTCACCCAAGATACTGCAAAATAAAACATTAGGAACATCTGAATGCAAAAAAGGAATAATCAACATTCTTAATTTCGAAGTGCTATATTATGTGTAAACAAAAGCATATGAATGTGACTATAAAAACAGGATAATGCAGTTCTTCATGAAAATATCTCAGCTTTGCAGCATGGGAACTCATCTTGCTGCAAAACCGCACTGAGCGCCTAAGAAACAAGTAGCCAAGTCCTGTTTGTTTTACTCTGGTGAGCAGCAGCTACTTAAATGAGAAAGATCTAATAAGTCTAAAATATCTCCTTAAAGCCATCAAAAGGATATACAAGCATTTTATATTTTATTTTTTATCATATAGAAGCATTATATTTTTCAATATAGCTCATTTTTATATATATTTTAATATATATAATATATTTGAATATATAAGCATTATATATTTGAATATAGCTTTTCATTATTTTACGGTCAAAAAATTTCTGCTTCTGATGCAGTTTTTGTTTGAGTTGTTGCTAAAACAACTTCTAAAAAATAAAATATATCTACTCTTAGGGTCATTTCAGTAGGTGTTTTATCCAACAGCTTAGACTGGGTATGCAAACAGTCCCTGCATGCTGAGTCTCTGGCTGTATTAGCTCAAATTTAGAAGCACTCACCCAGGCTTTGTAGCATGTTAGACCTATTCCCAGCTCAGAGAGCGTGCAGAAAGATCTGTCATTTACCTGCAGTGTGCTCTATGATTGTGTCCTGACTAATTCTTTTCGTTATTTATGATGGGCACAACTCACTTTTTGCATTCTTTTAAACCTTAAGAAAGCAAGCTGAAGCAGACCAGGGTGTTGAAAATGGAAAAGGTAAAAAGTGGGCTAGGCGGGCTGTGTGTCGCTAGGATGACAAAACTGAAAATCGACTTTGCTTTGGAAACATAGATCAGAGAATATCAAGAGCCACCAGAGGAAATGATGGAGAGATAACCTTTTGGTTTCTGGGAGACTAGTTTCAGTGTGATTTAGGGAGGTGATAATATTTGCTGACATCATGTGGTTACTTTCATCTTGCAATTGTTTCAATTGAGATGTTATAGTGATATTCTAAATTAAAAGCTATTTTTTGTGAAGCAAGAGGAAATTTAATCAATATAGATTAATTTAGAGCAGCTGCTATTCACTAAGTAGGAACAGTTTCATCACTGAAGAATTTTAAATCCAGCTTTTACAACATAACCTGCAGTACATTTGAATATATTCCCTTGGTCTCTGCAGTGCTGTAATTCTGCTAAGCTCAATGAAATTTATCTTGTACAAGACAATATGCTGTAGATCTTCACTTGTTTATTTCTCAGAACCTTCTTTTTTGTTGAAACATAGGTCATGTAAAACCATTAAGCCTTCCCATACAGGTAAGAAAGATGAAATGTGGAGAAGGCTGCACACCGCTCTCAATGAATCAGGAGAGGTGCTTCTGTCGTTATGATTCACTAGAAAGATTCAGTGTTCAAAAGCCTGCACCCTCACTTCTCCAGTTAGGCTTTGCATATAATGTACAAACACTGTGTTCAGTCAAGGTTACATGAAGGTCCTCCTCTTCCCAATACACTTTACAGAGATACAAAATTTGAAATAATACACATCATCTAAGGTATGAATATTGTTCATGAACTGGTAAATTTTACCAGATTGTTTTGATGTACTGGGGAGCCTACAAATATAAAAGATGGCTACAACTGAGCTACACAAGGCACTTGTTTCCATTCAAAACACATTTTATAGAGGTTCCTAAGTACCTCTGTGGAAATGTGTGCAAGTGTATAGCTCCCATTTAATTCAGTGGCACCTGGGTGATTTCCAAAACCTACTAAGCATCTTAGAATCAGAGAGACAGTATTTTATATTCTTTGTTGTAGTCAAAAATCAGAATGATAATACAAAGGTAAACCTTAATCTGGTTTTATGTACAATGGTGCTGGGCTGCCTCTCTAACTCATAGGAGGAGTTAAAGAGTCCAAATGCTATAAATTATATCAATGATGGTGGCTTACTTTGCCAGTGGAATGGATTAACAATTATGGAGATACTAAGTCTACCCTGACAACAGTGGTATGTCTCTCTGTCACCCTGTATTTCATTTCCTATCCATGATGGGTTTCTGCTATGGCAGCACTTGTGCTACTGATTGCTGTCATCAGGATGGCTTATTTTCTGGCTATCAAGTAAAGTAGTTTCTAAAAATCAGAAGGAAATTCATACTGAGTTATAAATCAGAAGTAAGTAGTTTGTCCTCTGAGAATTTACACGTCAGAAAAACTGTTGTAAGAAGCAGCATCCAGATCATGTGCTCTGATTTCCCTCTTTATGTAAAATTGTTGCTGTAGGTACTATTCACAGAGCTGGGAAGGAGCAAAGGTATGGCTTGACCTTATGACTCTGCCTTCTCCACTGTCACACATCTCATGGTGGTCAAAAGGTGCACTTCATGTGGGTATGAATGGCAAAAGTGGATCCACAGTGAATTTCACATGTTTATTCCAGGTTAAGTATAAATGAACAACATATAAATTTAGGAATAAAATATAAAAAGAAGTGGCAGTATTACTTTCCGAGTATTTTGTAAACTTACTGTGCAATATTTTTTTCTCACTGTGTGTCTCTTTTAATGTGTCATTTTAACCCCATAACTCTAACTTTAGTTGGAGAGCAATATATCTTTATTTTTCCTAGCTGCTCCTTTGCACCAAACTTGTGGTTCTCCAGTACTAACAGCTTTGGTACAATTATGAAGTGACAACACAAGAAATTAAACATTTATATTTTACTTATCTATATGGAGATTTTGGAGTTAAATAGAATTTGAATAACCTTCCAGACTTGAAAAATGAAGAATACAAAGTCAAATTATTCAGGCAAAGATGTTTGCTTTACTAATACGTACCCCAGCTGAGAATGTAGATTTTGGCTTACCTTTTAGGATTTGCTGAGTTGACTAGATTATTTTTAACAAGAAATAGGTATCACCTTCAGACAAGGGATATTGTGCTTATCTCAACAAAATATTCTTAAATTAACTCAGAAGTTAATTGTAGTCACATGTAACACTTTGTTCACCAAGATGATGGATCTCACTCTTGCAGCGTCTTCATTTGTAGCTGACAATTTAACCACTGAAAATTCTTCTTTAAAAAAAAATAAATCAACTTTTAACAATTAAAATTGATATGCCAGGGTTTTGTTACACATCTAGAATTTCCTGCACAGAAATTAATTGTCAAATAAGTATATACATCTCGCTTTTAATCGTTGTGCTCTGTTTTTCAAAATTCTTTCTACATATGCTCTAAATATTTTTTTATTATTTTCTTAAAAATCTCATACAAACAGCTGAGAAGTATTTTCAGAAATCTAAGCTCTTTACAAAATCCTGGGTATTGTAAGCCTCTACATTCACAATAACTAGATGACTGTGAATTCTGGTAGCTCAGCAGAAGCCCACTTGATATCTTACTAAACACCCACATTTTTTCTGTAGTGGCAATTTGAATATCAAAACAACCCTTCAAAGTAGATTAAGAAACAATTCGACTTCATAGTATTAATAGGCATGAAATTGGATAATTTGGATTTAATTACATTGCTAAATTTTCTTTCACAGTTTTAGAATTCAAAAAACACCTGTTTAGATTAAAATTCAGTACTTTTTTTAGTTCAAAATGTTACTCAGATCTTCGTTCTTTTTTTTTTTTTAATTTTAAAGGAAACCCAAGATGTAGTTGTTTGGGATGTTTAGGGAGAGTCTGAAGATAGAGAAAATGGTTTGGACAAAACCAATTTATCGCAGCTGTGGAAATACAAGATCCACTTTACTACAAATGCAATCTGTGAAAGGATATTGGCTAGCAGTAGATTGGCGTGAAATTCCCGACTGAAGCAGATAGGGGAAAGTAATTTTATGTATCTCCCTTATGTGTATGTGTAATGTTATGACCATTTTAGACTTAGCTTTACAAATTAGTTATTATAAAGTAAGTAAGAAGCTGAGAGAGTATTTGCTCATACAGAAGAAAGCAATTTATGCCAGGAAGATGGGAAAATGTACCAGCTTTTTTTCCTGTGGCAATATATCTGTTAAAGAGTTATGATTTAACTGCATTTCAGTGTTATGATCCTAGGGGCACTCAGTCAAGAGTACACTAAATATAATCCCTAATTTCTTATTATGATCTCAGATAGTGGGATTATTCTGCTTTATCGTTCCAGGAGCGCCTATGGAGAGCTGAATATGAGTCAAGGCACAGTATGGCTGAGGAATACAGCAATTCATTTAATTATTCAAGTAAGTGGGTAAAATTTAAGGGGAAAAAATGACAATATGAACTTTCAGTACAGCTGAACAGAAAATAATAAGATGGTAAAAACACAATTGAAGTTTATTAAATCATAAGTAGTGTCTGTAAAATGAACGTATCAACATCCTTTACCACTGTAACCACAGCACAACTATAGGGATGAGGATATAAATTGAAATTAAAGAAAGACGATTTAAGAGCATATGAAGCATGCCTCCTTCACCTGGCTATAATGTATAGTTTGAAAGGCGTAGTGGGTAAAGACGTTGGAACAAATGTTGCAGTCATTCAGGAAGCAATTAGATACCATCCTAGGGGAACGTATATATTACGAAGGCCAATCCTCTTTAGGCCGAATGGCCTTTTTGCATATTCAAGATGTTTTATTCACACAGTTGTTTTTTCCACAAAACGTACTCCATTGCTTTGCTCTGACATACAGAAAGTAGTAAATACAAGACAAAATTATGGGGGTGCATGTGTGATTTTTACAAAGTCCTTATTATGTTCTTTCTTCTTTATAGTGCTTTTTATTAACTTGTCCAGATACATGACTAAAAACCTGCAATTTTTGATAGAATTATATTAAATAAAGGAATATACAGTGAATAGGGTTGTCATCCTTATGGGACAGTTGATACCATGTTCTGTCTCTGTGCTGTTTGTTCCTTGTCAGAAGGCATCCAGATTATTTTTCTCATAAGAGATTTTACCCTGAGATCTGATTCTTGAAAATACCATTCCTAAAACTAAATCTTTTAGTTTAGAGTAGAAAGTTTACTGCAGCTTCTGAGATACCTACTCACAGGAATTCGTAGATGGTTGGCAAGGCTTTTTAAATTTTTTATTTTATTTTTAGGATATTTATCTGTTTAATTTGGATATATTGTTTAAGAAGTAAAAAATACATTTTACCATTTGAATTAATCCTTGGAGCTAGACAAGTTTAGATTAAAAAAAACAAACAATCTTTGGATTAGTCTTCTAATAACGTTCCTCCATAGCTGCTCCAGCAATCAAGTTAGGTAGAGAGACTAGATGGCTTAGCAAAGCTTTTGGAGAAATGTTTTTTATTATTGAATGTGGTTTGGTTACTCTGTCTTACCGTCTTTTGTTCCTGACTCTGGTCATGCTGTTATTCTTTGAGGAAATGGTAAGTGGATTCTCCTAGGCTATCCCTTTAGTGTTTTCAAATTATATATTACTGTTCTGGTTTTTTTTTCATGATCATATTCCTTATGGCTAAAATGACCTCTAGAGTCATTCCTAAAGGACTCCTTAGAGTTTGTATACATCACATTTTACTCTCTATATGTACATCTTATTAAACCCACTACTATGCTTTTAGACATTGTAGGAGCTTTGTCACATTCAGGAGATACTAATGATCCTTTATAAAAAAATAATAAAAAACCGCCAAACAACTATGTGTAAATTAGCTTCATGCAGGATTTTTTTTTTAAGCTTTGCTGTGTCACAAATATGCCAGTGCAATACTACTTTTATACTTCTTAATTTGAAATTATGTTAATCACAAAAATTATTAGACTGCAATTTCTAGGAACTCCAGACTTACAGAATCTCATAGTGATTGCAATTACACTAGCTTTAAAACACTTGGATAATACTCGTGTCAGCTGAGTTTCTCTGACCTAACTACACACACCTGCTGAAATCCATATAACCCTTATGAAGGGAGAGAGCAAGGGAAACACATCCTGCACCCACAGTACAGGTAGGTGCGGTTTCACTGGTCCATTTTCGGGTACTTATTCTGATCTGGGCAATGAATTCTTTTTCCCATTTAAAATTAACAAAAGCATATCCTGCTGTAGAAACCTGATTTATAAGAAAATGAGCATTTCCCCAGCTTTTAAGACTGTGATTTCAACAAGTCATATTTGTTTAAAAGGATTTTTGAAATCTGGGTGACAGTTCTCTGTCAGGGCTGAATAACCAGGATCAGAATCCTGCTGTGTTTATGCAATCCTGTGACAGTACAGGATAGACTAGAGGAAAATATGAAGTTAATTTTTGGATTTGCTTTTGTCTTTTAAACCAGAAGATTTCCAGCTGGGTGCCCTTAGTAAGTTAGCGTGCATGTTTTGTTTTCTGTCTTTTTCTGGATTAACAAGTTTTCAAAAAATTCACTAATTGGGATCAAGAGGGATTAAGAAGCATGTGAAGAAAGATAAATAATTGGGAAAAAATGGGATCTGCGGATTGAACTTATTTGATACTTAACATTTTAGAAAAAAGCAATTGTAGTCATTTGTTTGGAGAAAGATACTTTGAAACCTTATGAGGGTCTTGCATATATGTTTCATAAAATAAAGTTAGATTTTACTCTTTTAAAAAACTGTGTTAATATGTTACTTAGCTACATATTCTTGCTAAGTAATCTTTGGCACTGATTTTTCTAAGTGCATTAAAATGCTATTTATGTTTTAATACAGACATAAGAAATTCAATTTTCGACCATTTAATATAGAGATATATTAGCCCCTCTTGGGAATCACACTATTCCTCTGAGATATAGTGAGTCTTGTCATTGCTTAACTAGGAAGTAAAGCCCTGCGTATCAGTACGAAGTGTCTAATGAAATTAGAAACATCTGTTTTTGCAGCTTGTTGCACCTCCCTTGAGGGGACAAAGGGAACAGGATGAATGAAAGAACAAAGAAAATGCAGAGTAGAACAGATTTTGGAGGGATCAGAGTTCTCTCTGAAGCCTCTTGCTTTCATGTGACTTGTCCTCCAGCCAGAACTCCTCTCTGCAATAGGAGAGCAGAGAAAGAAAAGATTATAAATGGTCCCACAGCACAAGCAGTCTTTGAAAGGCCTTTTGCTGGTGTGCTGATTTGTCCATGGAAGTTTGCTCTGGCCTGCTGTGAAGGAAATTTCATTGCTAAGGCACTGAATGCTATTTTACCTTCTACAGAGAGTTGCACTGAGCTTCCTGCTGAGTTGACAGGCGTTTTCTTATTCTTCATTTGCTACTGTTTCTGAGACATCCAAATCAAGCCCCTCTCACATAATAATAGTTGTTTCT
Organism: Tringa tobata; assembly: GCA_033628505.1. Taxonomy (NCBI): domain Eukaryota; kingdom Metazoa; phylum Chordata; class Aves; order Charadriiformes; family Scolopacidae; genus Tringa; species Tringa tobata. Next base: position 10,753,977 of record JAHREE010000559.1, on the reverse strand, counting down.
GTGACTACTCCATGATCTGCACCCACTGTCTGTGACTAGTGAGCTTCACCTGAGTGGAGATCAGGTATTGATAATAGCAGACTATTTTATACAATCAACAAACTTGAAAGACTACAATGTAGGAGCTGTTTCTTTGTCTAGGTACTGGTAAAACTCAGAGTATATGTTGCCTATATCTTTATCTGTTATCATTATCTAGATTTCTTACACTGCATAAAAGCTTCCATTGTTTGCAAGGCTCTTACATCAGTAATGTTATACTTAAAAGTTTAATTCTCAAGAACAATAGTTGAGGAAGCACTTTGGGGGGAATCTGTGGGGCATAGCCCCAATGCCGAGTAAATGGCTATACAAGACACAGTCTGTCAGGCTAAAGTAGTTCATGTTCACATCTTATAAAACTTTCTTCTGTGAAGGTTTTCTTTCACCATTTCTTTTAAATTCTAGTTCCTACTTCCTTTGCTTGGAATTCTGATTACACAGTATATGTCTTGACTGATTAATTAAGACCTTCCCTCTTACTAAATCAAATATTGTTTTCAAAGCACTGTTTAGATTTTTAAAGGAGATTAGCAGGCAGTGATGTCCCCAAAAGATCTGGAGCCCCAGAGAAATCTCTTCCCTAATTATATTGACGGCCATCAATATTTAACATATGATGCTTCCATGTTCCTTTGTACTGATTGACAAATACTGCTTAGTGAAAAGGGATTTACAAATGAGTTTACTGTGATGAATGAGAAGCTATAATTGAGTAAACACTCTAGAACTCCTTTAAAAACATAATCTATATTAAATGTAGAGAGTACAGTTCATTATACATGGAAATGTGACTAAATCATCAAGCCCACTTTTACAACTACCTTATAAGGCAAAATGTTTGATTTTCAGGAATTCTCATTACTGCAGTGTGACAAAATTGTTCAAATTAAACTAATCAAATAACTGTACAAAACAGCTGCTAATACAAGGTATTTCCCCATTATTTAGCATAACTTCAAATAATATTTATTAGCCAGTTTCACATTTCATGTCGTTATTTGAAAACCAGGAAATAAGCAGGAAATGCCAATTTAGCCGGAAAAAAGAAACAGGCATAAATTCTATTTGTGAGGACAAACAGGAGCTCTGGAGTGATGTAGATTGATTTCAGTAGAGGAGGAGTAAAAGGGAATGATCAGACCGAATTTTTTGGCAAGCATTAAACATATGGGGTCAATGTCTTGTGAGTCTGCATATGATCGAATTGCGGGGACAATTGGGTAGGAAGAATGGTTGAGCCATCTGCTGACCTAAGAAAGTGGCTGAAAGGGTAAAAGAAAGCAATGTGTAACGGAGAGCTATGATTAAGAAAACACATGAGGAAATCAAATGAATACTAAGGAGGAGAGAAGGAAGTGTGGAGAAAGAGATGGAGAAAGGCAAAGCAGGGCTTTATATCTGCCAAGATCTGTCGAAATACCAACCCTTGTCAACACTACCTGTATTTTGGCATGGGAGGAACTTTGGTCAGAAATGGGAAAACTTTTGAGTTTGGTAAAACTGAAAAAAACTTGGATGCTTCTGCAAATTTCATTTTATATAATATTTTGCTCTATCACACCTAGTTTCTTCAGACCTGAATGTCTCCTCTCTCTGTGGGTAAGGTTGTGATAGATCTGTTATTTTCTGTTTGCAGGGAAAAAGGGATAGTTGGCCTCAAATCCAAAAGCATGTTCCAACTGCATAAACTTCCTTTTCAAACAAAGCTTCACACCACTGTTTTGGGTGGGGTTTTTTTTGATTTGTTGGTTGGCTTTGGGGTTTCTTTGGGTCCCCCCTCCCCTGTGAGGTCCTCCTCCCCAAGTACCTTTCATAGCAGCTTAATCTAAGGAAAAGCAGAGCCTAAATCCTTTCCTTTCTCAGGCTGTTTTCTGAATGAAAACAAAAAGTTCTCCTTTCCTCCTTGTTTGCCTCCGCATTGCTATTGCATATAACTTTTTTTCTTCCATAATTACCTCAGCACTGTACAAAAGAGCCATTAGGACACCACAACACAAGTGGAAATGAGAGCCCCTGAGGACTATGGAACGGTCCCTGGTACTCAGTGAATGTTCACAATGCATTGCAATAAGCAGCACAGGTGTTTCTGGAATTCTGATACTATCAAAATTATTCTATATTTAATTGCCCTCAGACTCTCCCATCCATCTGTTTAGCTGGTTTGGACCAATTCACTGGGTAAAATAAAAGAGAATGATGGGCTACTGCTAATAGGTCTTGCACGCTTATTTTCTTTTTTGTTTTCCTGTAAGGTATGTTAATATAACCATGTTTTAATTATGGTTCCAGTCTTGTGTTCACTCCATTGCTACAGAAATGTTTACAGAGCAAGTTTTTGGCAAGGGAGGGATGGGAGAGGGTAAATCTTGGCCTTTTGTTGTTCTGAGCAAAAGTTCCTACTGAATCACGTCTTTGCTGTTTTGGAAGTCCAAATTAGCATTGCAAATTCTAGTGTATAATTTTTAAAATTTTACAAGGATTAAAGTGTTAGCACGAATTCATAGTTTTCAATATATCCATGCCATGCCTACTATTTAAAAACATGTCTGTGTTTTTAAAGAAATAAATGATGCATAATCTCATACTACTATTTCTCTTGGTATCCTGCTATTTCATTCAAATCCAAGAAAAGTTCGTAAAGATTATGTCTCTAAACTATAGTTCTAGTCACTCATTTTGTTTCTTGAATACTTCTATTAAAATTTGTCTCTAGATTTCCAGAATGTACTTGCTCTTCTGTCAGTCATATTTCTAGCTGCAGCTTGGGAACTTTACTGTTTTATATGTTGAGTGTATGTTCAACACAGGTAGTACTATTTTCTTTGTAAATGCAAACTTCTCAAATAGTAGACATATAAATGTTGAGAAAATTCTGCATCTAGGCTATAAATATTTCAGGCTGCAGCTGCATACAACTTAAGCTCAATTTAGTGCTCTGGTATCTAAGTGTTTATTAAACCTGAGTTGGCTCCTTCTAGTGAATAGAAATGAATCTGTGCTGTACTGAAGACTGCGTTATTCCTTTGAGGAGTGAGGTTAGCATTTTGGTCTGTGAACCTTGACAGAAAGTGAAGCACACTTACAGCATTCTGCAGTTTGTCAATGTATTTGCACAATTGCTTGTGTCTTCAAATGAGTATGTGTAGTTGTCTCATCAACACGTTGGTAAACTGTGCTTTAGTTTATACTGAAAATTGATGCAGTGGAGGTTAGATCATTTCAGGTTTCCTGAACTGTAGTTCAGTCAGATCCTGCAGCTGATAATTAGCAAAAATCCCAAGAAATAGCTGATCCTTGGTAAGAAGCAGAGCCAAAACCTCTGTATGGTCTGTCCCTACTCAGAAGCCATGAGTAAAACTTCCTATTAATTTATAGCACGAAAATCCTATAGCTCTTCTGTTAAACATCTTATCACAAAGCTGTGTTTGAAAAAGGCTGACATTTTCCTTATGTAACATACATATGCACACACACTTCTCCATGCAAATATGCTGCAGTGCTGCTAGAAAAATGCATTAGTCAGAGACTGTATCATCAAAAAAGTTTGCAGAGAGATAATGAATGAAGCTTCACCGTATACAAAAGATGAAACATCTTCATGCACATATTTATACCATGACTTCATGTTCTGTTACTCTGCACTCATGAAACAGAATTTTCTATGAATTTTTGGGTGGTGTTCCATGATTAACAACTTGTGTATGACTAGCTGTCTCTTTTTTTCTTAAAGGTAATTAGTTGCTTAAGTTATTATAAATGTAAACTGTGTCATGTATTAATCACACTGGTGCTGTTCTGAGAGAGTATAGAGAGAAGCTCCAGGTATAACAGCTTAATACCAATATTACTGAAGATTCTAGGCCCGATTCAAGGCACTGAGATCAAAGAGAATCACACCTCACTAGAAATTTCAAGGCTCAACCAAAAGCAGTTAAACATTTATCACAAACACTGTCCTTGAGACACCATGAAACTCTCCCTTCATCCGCTCGTACAATCAAATTGAGTTTATGAAAAGCAAACTAGCATCTGATAATGGCCACAGGATTCTTTATTTAGCACACCAAACTAAGCTGTTCACACACATCTGTCTGTCTACTATTGACTTTCAGCTTAGGAAGGAGACATGACAAGAATGCTTCTATCTTTCTTATTTAGCTTTTGAACTTTGGAAAAGGCAATAGCTTTACATCCTGCTTTACATACTTAGCTGAAGTACTTTATTCAAAACCTGCTTTCAACATACGTTCACAACAACCTTATCATTCTCGCCTTTACAAGGTGCACCTCCCAGGTTCCAGAAGACAGTTTTTCAAGCAATGATTTGTATTAATGAAAACTGAATGGTGGCCCCGTCAAACCTACCTCAACATTCACTTTATTTCACTGCCATTTATTTAGTGTTTTAAGTAACCAAGCAAATTATTTTTTAGGTCTTTGTAATGATATCCAATTTCAGGAAGACTGAAGAGCTTTCATTTTAACACACTGAATCACTAAATAACAAAATGCAAACATGAAAATAGGAAGCACTTTATACAAATACACAAACAATACAAACTTTATGCAAAGAGTGAATCAGAATTGTAAATGCAAATGCCCCACACCCTGTATGCTGAAAGTGTAGATAAGAATTAGAAAAATACTGTTAAACAACCCCACAACAACAAAAAGCCAAAACAAACTTCTGGAACTGGAACCCATTATAATGAAGTAAATGATGGCAAGATAGAATTTCAGCCTCCTGGAACTAGAAGTAAATATTTAACTTTAAAAAAAGGTGTTAGGTTCATGCTGAAAAACATGATCTTCCCAGTTCTGGCAGTTCTCAGTACAGGAGAAATGCCAGTACAATAAATACTTCAGAGACTTTAGTCTTGTTTGTGGAAGTTAACAGCAGAGTGCTGATGTAGAGCCACACGTTCCAGTGATGTTGTACCAGTCTTCAAGTAAACAAAATTAATATTTAAAAAGTGATTTTTAGAAGTAATTCCAACAATTATCTGAGGAAAAGTGAAGAAAAAGATTTTGAGTAGTAAAGGAGTAGAGATTCAAACAACCTCAAAATGCTCTCAAGGAAATGAGATGAAATAACAGAAAGACCACTGATTTGTCACTCTGCTTGAGGGTGTACTTTAGCTTTTGAGGTTTAATGAGAAGCAGATTGGTAGCTCTCTAAACATGCATAGCACTGCTAAAAAATACAGAACAGGTATGAAGAAATGTGAACCAGGAAAGGAGTGTGGGAGAAGTAGCCATTCTCTGATCCCTGGTATTAACTGGCACTCAATCAGGACAAAATGCAAGAATAAAGCACGGGTAGAAACTGTAAGTTCATGACATAAGGTTGTAGTTTTCTGAAAGTGAAGACTAGCTGTGAATTTATGAAAAATGGTTCTTATCACAAACTGGTTACTCTTTTTTAAATTCTTTATTTCTCTTTGCATGGCTTTTGTTCTAGGAGAGATAATGGTTTGTTTGTGCAACAAACAGTTTCTCAGTTTGCTAAATTAGCTTTCTTCTACCCCTCATTTTTTACCTTGCTGAGGTAGTATATATTTTCTTTTTGCTATGTAGAAAAGCATAGGACCTCCTATACTGTGTTTCAAAGCTCTAGAATAGAACTGGCTTTCTGGAAAGGAGCCGAATTAACGTATCTCTAACTTATTCTGTCTTCAGCTGAGAGTACCTGTGAAGGATAGCCCTTCCATACTTTCTTCCTATATGGTACTGTTTGAAGTCTGATAGCTGCCTTTTTATAAAGCAGTGTTGTTAGTTCTAGGTTGATAGCCCTCCAACATAACCCACTACATTTCTATTAAAAAAAAGAAGTAAACAACTGTCTTTGATTACAAGTACAAAATTTGGTAAAATGGTAATGTAAAAACTCTGCTCTTCACTATCTTCCTTATGGCAAATAAGATGGATTCTAAGAGTCTGTTAAACCTTGCCTAGACTATATTCATCCAATCAGCCAAACCTGACAGAGAGCCGACAGTCAATATTCTTTGGTATTTTTGTCCCATGATTATTTTTTTTCTCTGTCCTCAGAGAAAATTGCTACCATTTGAAGAGATGTTTAGACCAGTAGTAGCTCTGTGTCCCCCAGTCATTACCTGCTGAACTTGTCTGTTAGGCATGAATCCTGACACCTTTGAATCATCTAATTTTAGAGCAGTTTTTTAATAACCATCACTCTTTCTCAAAGAGTACTTTTATGACATTAGAAATATCTTAATACACCTTCAATAACAGAATTGAAGAGAAAAATTGCCACAGCGATCATTATTGGAAGAAATAGCATTATATTGAAAGGATAAAATTGACTTATTCTGTCTAACCTGAAAACCACTTACAGGATATATTTTCTGACACACAGCCTCTGTGACTACTTGAGTAGCTGTCTCAAATGCAGCATCTAACTTAAGACTAGGTCCCTTATTAATTGTCTCATTTTATTTTTATTTCCTATGTATTTCAAATTTATAAAGGACTGTGAAAAGTGGAAAAAAATACTGGAATTATACAGTTAACATTGTATGAATATGGTGGGATTTATGCGGGATGCAATTTTTTTTTAACATTCAAGTGTTACAAAAGCTTGTGTTTAAAATAGCTCCACAGATTCAGTTTGTTCCACAGCAGATCTCCAACACTCTCCAGGAGGTAGCTTATCTCACCTAATACAAACTATCTAAACTGCAATTTGAGACAGTTGTCTAAGCTGCCTGTCAATATCTAACACTGACATGTAAAGAACATTCAGAAGATAATTCATCCCACAGGATGAATTAAATTAAAAATCTAATGCAGAGAGAAAAAGTAGCTTCTAGAGATGTTTGTGTCTCTTCAGTAACTACAGAAAAGACCTACAAATACCTAAAAAAAGACCTCTAATGGTTAGTTGACTAAGACTGGGGAAGATGAATGTCCTAAAGGACTAGCAAATCCAATAATCAGCACCTCAAAGCGATGAACAACTGTGCCCATCCAGCTATTGGTTGCTTTTCGCTCGAGTCAGGCAAATTTGATTAATTTTAGTTAATTCAATAAAAGACTGAGTCCTGCAGCTCATTAATAATTTCAGAACCTGCAGGATAACGTGCTTACTGTGCTCAGTACTGCCTGTCCCCATGCTATATATTTAAAACCACTCCTGTCAAATTTTTATCATTGAAGAGCATAAACAGTTTTCTTTCCGGAAGGCAGTGTGGTGTGAGATTCTAATTACTCCTTTTAACTGTGCTTCTGGGGTAGTTGGTTTCTAGGTTTATGCAAACTCCTTAAGGTTGAAATATCTTACAATAGTTGTGGGTTATGTTTTAAATGAACACCCTTTACATCTTAAATGGTGTGAAGCAGCACTCATGGAGGAAGAACTTCATGTATTATTCACCTTTTTTGCATTGTATCAAACTGATTTAAATCAGATACTAAATTTTACATGAGTATTGATCATAACTTGATATCATCCATTATAAATAGCCTTTTTGTTTGTTCATACTTCTTGTACAGAACTATGGAGAGAGGCAAGAAATGGACATTCAATTAGGTTTAGTAAAAGGGATGTGGGATATGCTAGGTTGCTTACACTCTCTTTAGATGTTAGAAAAGAATATCAGATCATTCTCTAGGCCTGTTTCCAAGATGAAAAGATTATATCCCATTCCATAAAGACATTATTTTACATTTATAGAAGTAAAAGGAAAAACAAGTACTCAATTGAAAATGAAAAGTCTTAATATGTTTCTTTGTCTAATTTGTTTTGCTTTACAAACTGTATGTTCTTACATCTTTGGTAACTAATACCTGTTCAAATACATTTGAGTTCATGAGTTTATCTTTGTTAGTTCAAAAAATGTGACTGAAATATGACTGACAAAAATATCCACTCAGCCATTACTGTTTTGGGAAAATCCATGGTTCTTCCTAAGTGAAAGATGCTCCTTTATAATCAATAAGTAGATTTGATAAATATAAATAGTTTTGCAGAATATGTCTAGGAAATCCATTCTGCAGAAACTAAATTCCTATCACAGCAGAGAGTAGGGTTTTTTTTAAGTAGCGAAGGCAAAAAGCAGTGAAACAATAAGGCTAAGTCAAAAAATACTAAAATGTTCCTTGGCTGTCAATGAACTTTGGAGAAAACTATAATCCTAAAGCTCATTTAATTCTAGAAATGAGGATATTTTATACCAGAGGCATTATGTGGCCCAGAGCCTTCTGTTTTCTCTATTTGAAGTTGAACATCAAATGAAACAAGTCTAAGTATGGTTTATAAAATATCAAGCAATTAAAACGGTAAGAACTCTAAAGAAAAAGGTTATATTTTCAAGAATAAAGGATTAGGAGAAAGCTAAATCAATTGAGAAATGAAAAAAAAACCAAACCATAAAACACCAAAACCTATACAGGAATCAGCACATTTGCAACAGTACTTTTCCTCCACGGGGTTTTCAATTTCCTGTATTCAGTATGTGACCTTATCAAAATGATAACAGGATTCAGCTTCTGAAAAATATACATGCATCTTATCTGTTGTTTTCTTAAAGCAAACACCAGAATTGAGAGATGTGTTAAAAAAGTCATGGAGTGTCATTTTGGTCAGTTCGTAACTTGAGGGAACGGGAAAACATTCTGTTCTTGCTGAATTGTTTAGGAGAAGTTGTTTTCTTTAGGTTTTGTAAAGCATAGAAACTCAGTTTACCTAATGATTTCTCTTAGCTACTAGGCTGTGGACTAATTTTTAATAAACTAATGACTCCTCATGCAAGTCTGCTGTGAATTTTCAAGGGCAAGACTTAAAGGTCTACCACAGTTAATGGAGCACAGACTACAGCAATACAGACTACTGTATTTCAGTAGTCTTATGGGTTGTTCATAAAGGTGTGTTTCTAATTTCTGCCTGCACGCCAAATTTGTCATTCTCTTGAAATGTGTTCAGGATACTGTGAATTTGTGCCTGCGTTTTTTCAATAGTTTCAAAGTTACGTGTGGAACAGAACATCTTAGGCTACGTTTTAGCACAGTCTATTATCTTTCTGCTTCCCCCTTCAGTCTGAGATAGGAACACTCATCAGCTACCTTTAGCTTCTCTGCAAATACTATACACACTATTTATGGCAACAGTACTTACCTTGCTTTTCTTTGGATGCAAAAGTATTTTTCAACTCAGGAGGAAAGCATGTGTGTGAAAGCATGTATCATGAGCAAATCTTTCACACTTTCTCGCTTTCTTCTTTTTTTTTTTTTTGTGTTATCAAAAGATGTAGGTTTGACTTCTCCCAGGCAAAGGTGAGAATTGAGATGCAGTTCAAACTACAACTCAACTGGAAGACAGTCACTGTTTTCAGCAAAGTCAGACTGCAAAAAAGTAACAGTAGTGCACATACTGCCATTTGGCCCCTTGCTGGGTTAGAAGCACCAATGCTAAGCTGACTGTATCTTGAAAGGATTTGGCATAAGCTAAGTGCTTACCAGACAGATATTTTCAGGTGTCTGCAGGAGCAGAACTGTAGTTTCTTAGGAAAATGACTTATGAAGTAGAGATATCTAGAGAGCTAATGTGCTGCTGAGCATGGTTTTAAGAATTACAATTAAAATACCTAAAAACAAACTAAGTCACACTTCAAATGCTTTAAGCTCCTTTATGGCTTTTTTTTTTTTTTTTTAACACATGGTGAGTTTGGGGAGGAGCAAGGAATTCAGCTTGGTTCTTTCACAACCAACATTATCTGCTCAATCAAGCGCACCAAACAGAATAAGCCTAACATTTTTTGTTGAATAATTTTGCATAAGGATGAGTTGTTTCAAAATTGTCATGATTTCTGTGAATATTTCGCAAACAGAAAAAAATATTCTTTACAAACTATGTCTGTCTCAACTTTGTTAACTCCCTGGCACATGTAGATAAATGTTTGAAATGTAGTTCTGCTGCCTTTGTTACACACTGTAGAATTTTCAATATTCCAGTTGTTATGCATATTGTTCAAGGGTAGCAAGCCAGCAAGAATTTGGCTTGCTGCAGTGGGTGGTATTCAGGAGTATGCCGGCATACAGAATTCCAGCTGCTTCATCTTCCGCTGTTTTTCTCAATTCAAGAAAAATTCACGCAACTTGCCCTTACATATCTTGCATCAGAGAAAAAAAAAAAATCCTTCTGCCATACAGTCTGTTGCATTTTGTCAGTGGTTTACATTGTCTGTGTCCTTCATCTTTAGTTAGATGCGGCCACATCCAGCATATACCAAGCTCTGAATAGTTAGGGACATTTACTCAAGATAACTACCTAAAAGAAATTGCCTGGTTTTAAATAACACCTTTTTTGGTATGTGTTTTCCCTAGTATTTTTAGCAAATATTGAAAAGAAATCAGGCTAAAATTATACTACTAATTACCTGTAACAAATAAAACAGGAAACAATTAAAAATCCTTCCAGAGATTAGAGGGTATTAAGCAAGATAATTAGTACAAAGGTGAAAAGAGGTGATTCCTTTTCCACTTGCCAACCTCAGTGCACAGTGGTGCTAAGTTTAGGAGATGTTTGAGTATCAACTACAATGAAATGTTATAGCTAATTTTAGCAACAATCCATTTTCCTAATTAAAATGTTATTTACAAATTTTATTACATTTTTAATAATGATGAAATACAAACAAGCTGTCCTATGGAGAGATAGAGAATATAACTAGACAACAATATGTTGGCATAGAAATACAGCTTTGATATTTGAGTGATTTTTCTGACAAGACTGGGGAAGATCAAGTTTCTAAAATAATAGAAAAAATAGAAGAAAGAAGGAAAAATAGCAAGGGAAGAAAGAGACTGTCAGGGTAAACATATTTCTTTAGATTAAGCTTTTCTCTGCTGAATCTTATCTGCGTACAGGCTTGTGTATTCCTGTTTTGATTTTTGCTGTAGTTCTGGGGTTTGGTTTGATTTTGTTCTAATATGAAATCTGATATCTTATAACCTACTTTTCAAGATGTTTCTTAAAATAATTTTAAAGTGATTGACGGCATATTTTTAGGCATATATTTAAGGTGAATTTATTTTCCAAAAACATAAGGCTAGGACATTTTAAATGATGTGGTATTGCGTAGAAGAATTAAATCTGTTTTTAAAAGAATTACATTAGCCTTTGAGAACTCTGAAACAAGACATCAATAATACTAGTGAAATAGAATCTTTTTTTTACAGAGCTTTGTACGTTTTAGGCAGGCTAAATGCAGTAATTGATATTTGGTCATGTTTTACTTTGGTTGACCAAAGTTATTTGGGGGCCTCCATAGTGTTAATGGCTGCTACAAGTTCTGATACGGAACATCAAGCAGTTGATCAGCTGGAATGATAGCTCAGGACCTTCTGTCAGGGAAAGAAATGTAATAAAAGGATAAAATTAACTGGGGACACTGTCATCCTTCTAGATAGTACAAGGCTCAGCATAAAAAATTTTTGTTGTTGTTGTTGTTGTCAGTATGGTTAAGTAAATTGTATTCCTACTTTCCCTTTCCCCATACTGTAGCTTGCGCAGCCATCTCTTTAGTATCTTGGAATCCTGATTACTGTTGGAATTTTAAATACCAATTTTATATTTCATTTTCAAAATGAATGCATAAAGAAGTGTTTCTCTTAACGTACACAAAGATCAAACATTGCAGTGCCTAGGCGGAATTTTCCTCTATTATTTGATATTTCTATTTTTTTTTTCCTCTGTGTTTGTATTTACAGCAAGGTGCATATACTTAATACATACTTCTTTAGTTAGGCTTGCTAGTAGTTAATAAGCTTTATTAAAAGAACCACGTGGATATGCTGCCCTTCCTTATGTTCAATCTTTGACCTGAAACTGTGAGAATATTTTTGTACCTTTTATAAAGATACTTGCATCTGAATTCATTGGGTACAACATAAATCAATACCAAAAATGAGAATATATTTTTAAAACAAGCTACTCTCTTAAAAATCGTGAACTTCTTTTTTTTGCCTCTCCCTGTTGTCAGTTCTAAGGAATCATTATAATTCCCACAGGTAGCACTGTCAGCTTGGAACTGTAATTAATAAATTGTGCCAGCAATTAATAAATGTTTTTTTCTGATTTTTTCCCTCTCTTTCTGACATGTTGAGAAGCATTTAGGATTTTCTGTCCACTATCACAGATATTTTTTTTCTTACTGAAGTGCTCTCAGGTTTTGTGGCAGCCGCTTTGTTCCAGTTCAGAAAAATTTCAGTGTCTCTATAGAGGTCAAAGCTGTTGGTTATTATTTCGATATGAAGTACAGGGATCACAAAGCTACCGCGGACTGCATTAGCTCTAGAACGGGAAAGCCTCGTCAGTCTGTGTCCAAGTTAATGAATGCAGGTGAAGCAGCATTGTCCCTTGACAAGAAGTGCTATCAGCACAGTCAGAGCTTGTCATGATGGGAAAGAAAGGGATTCTACATTTTCTTTCTCCTCATCTATTAGCCACATCAGTTCCAAGCTCACTATTGTCATTGGATTTTCTTGATTTGTTTAACAAATTATCAATAGGAAGAACAGCAGTGTTCAAAATTAGTTGAAAGTGGTGACTTCATGTACTATATGTCTTATGGACAGTTTATTCCTGTTTGTTCTGTCTTTCCAGCTAGTCTGAAGACCAAATAAGCGGTAATAGCATATTTTGTAATTGTAAGGTGATTAACAAGTAAGCGTTGCTTGACTGCAAGCAATGTTATGGTTTAGTTCCAAACAGAAGAAATATGTCAAAACGTACAGTAAAATAATTACCATAGTCAGAAGTTTCCCAACAATCACATCTTTGCCAGTCGGTGCCAGAAAATAAATTTGGATGGACTACGAGTACCTGGGATGCTTCCCCCAGAATAAAGAAGAAAGCTTGGCCCATGGGAAAACTGGAAGGTGGTAAGGACCCAGTTGCTATTTCCATTAGAGAAGAGCTGGATCGAACGGAAAGAAAAGATACATTTGACAATATTAGATATTTGACTAGGTTATCTTTGGAAAACAGATTGGATCGTCATGACTTGTGTGTCCTACTGCAGATCTAATGGGATTCTTTAATGGAGAGAGTGGTATATTTTATGACTTCCAATTCCATTGCCAGGAATTCTCCATCTCTTGAATGTGGTTTATACCCCAGCACTCTTGTGTTTAAATACTACTGAGACGTTGTCTCAACCATTCAACCTGTTTAGTTTCCAGGCCTTCGTTTTGTCTTCGTTAGAATTGAAATTGCAAGCAATGTCCTTAAAACAAACAGACAAACAAACCAAACCAAGCAAACAAAAGCCAAAGTAACCCCTGCAAATTCTCCAGCATATCTAAACTGAGTTGTATAGGACTATTGTAATTTTACACATATTTATATATGTAAGTATGTGTATAAATACACGAGAGATTGATAGCCTCAGAAACCACTTAGCCATGAAGCTGAAGATGGCTGCCATTGCTCACTCCAAGGGGTATTGCAGATTACATCCCCCCTGCACTATGCAATTATTAGAAGAACTTGTGAAGTCCACAGACAAAATTGGAGCCACGAAGATGCTCAGAGGGCTGGAGCGCCTCTGCTGTGAGGACAGACTGAGAGAGTTGGGGTTCAGGCTGGAGAAAGAGAAAGATCCAGGGAGACCTTAGAGCCCCTTCCAATTCTTAAAGGGGGCCGAAAGGAAAGCAGTATAGTCAATCCATTTAGTAGAAATCTGTAGCTTCTGAGGAAAAAAAAGGCAAAGATGTTGCTGGCTGAGGATAAAGGTAGATAAAAGAAGCTGTGGCTAAGACCGTTATTCTGCACATAGTACAATCTAGAAGGTGCAATCTATTTTGCCAAAATACCAGTTTCAGTTTTTAAAGAAATAAATAATATACAGATTTGTATAGTACATTTCTTTAACAAATACGTGTATTTTTATAATGCCTACTTTTAAATTCTGCTTCCCATTTCTGTTCTTCTAAACATCATTTATTTAACAAAAGAAGCTCACATAATGATCTTGGCTTAATCTTTGAAGTTGACATATCTTCTTACCATCTATCGCAAGATAATATTCTCTTTATCACCTATTCTCTTTTTCACAGTCAAGCTCACCACAGTTTTGTTTTATGCAAAAATCAGTCAGCAACATGACTTGCAATGCACTCTGGAAAACTTTTAGTGATCGCAACAAAAAGCAAGAGATCAAGGGGCAGTCTTACAGATTCCTTCAAAGAAACAAAGAGTGTGCAAACTAAGTCTGTAAAAGCTGAGCCTTCCCAAACCACAGAGGTTTGTATTAAACAAAACAAATCAGTTCTTCTAAAGTTCAGCACTGATTAGCACAGATGTCTGTGTTAGTGAAGCACTGCCTTACAAAAAGGTCTTCAATAGTTTTTTTTGGGAAGTGGCATATAGATCTTGCTGTTATTTCTCATGAGGTGTACAATGAAATGTCTTAGAATAAGAGCAGAAACAGTCCCAGAAAATAAAGTTCAGAGGCAGATTGTAATCAGAAATCATTCTGATTAGGGATGCATATAGGATCTTGATTTAGGTTTCCCTTAAGACATCAACAGTAATACAAAATTTAACATCTAAGAAGTTACATATTTGGGATTCCTTAAAAAGAGCATTGTGGCTGGCTTTTAGGAAACTGCTGATCACAGATCACCGATTAAGTCATCTTTGGATGGAAAAAAGGAAGATGCAAAGATAGAGCTCACAATAGGGACCTCTAACACTCCCAAAAGGATTGAATCCCTTAAAATGGATGTGATCCTAGGAGTTGGTACAATATAGTTACTTATGATATGAATTAATGTAAACAAAAGAATAGATAAGGCAGACCGTAAAGGCAGATGGCAAAGCTGGATGTTTGAAATTCTGTCTATACAACACTGTATCTCCAGTCTACTTCTGAAGGAAACTTTTCTTGTTATCTAATTTCAGCAAATGTTTATAATTTCATTGAATTATAGCTTGAGTTTTACCACCATTACCTAAATTCATTTAGTTAGACAGAAATCAATAATGTTACAGCATTCTTAAATATGGTAGGTCTATTTATGTGTTTCTAAAAGACTTATAGGAGGATGGATAGAATAGAAAAAGGAGGGATTGGACACAGGGAAACACTCTGGTTTGGGTCAAAGGCTACCCATTTCTCTGTGTTCTGCATGATGTGATTGGTGTATCTGTACCTTGTTTAGTGATGAATGTAAGAACAACTGTAAGAGAACAGATGGTGCCCTTATTCGTCTGGATTTTCTTCCTACCAAGATTTTGTTTATCTCTCTCAGCAGCTTCTGTTGCTCATCTCCTTTCCGTTCTGAATTGCTGTCTGATATTCAACAACTCTAAAACTTACATTCAGGATGGAATATGGAAACATGGTCAGTATGAAATTCAAAATAAAAAAATCACAATTATTTCTGCAATCTCAAAAATTTTATGGCTTTACCTTACTCATTTTAATATTTTTTTTCACATACTGACTTCTAAATTACCTCAAGTGACTAATATTACTACTTATATTCAGCAGACAGGATGCAACTGCCAGCATCATTCATCTCTTTACCTGTTTTTGCCTGCCGTTTCAAAACTTTATGTTCAACTGGATTGTAAATATAGCTTAAATGGAAACGTGGAAAACATTCTAGTTCAAAAGAACAGCTCTGAACTCTGGGTATTTAAAAATCTCCTCAGTCTTCTAAAATCCAAGAACATATGGTGATTCACCCATGATTATTTTTGTTAAAAATGAGTTTAATTTAATGAGTCAATGAAATTAAGGATTCCTTTTTCTGGCAGCTGCCCTATTAAAATTCAAGGCCAGTGCACAGTGTTGACATAATTGTACAGCCAGTCCTTGTTCTACAGGTGTTGGTCATGTTGAAAATAACTACAGTGATTTATATTTTTAATGTGGAGCAGAAGTCATATTCAAAAGAGAGCTCAAAGAAAACAAAGTCACTTTTCAGGATATAATTGAGCCATCAAGTCCTTCTACTTTGAGGAAGTTACATTTACTTTACTGTTACTGTGTGCATCATTCAAATGCTGTGCTGTACCTTTTTTTCATTAACTGCTTGGTATCGTTAAGATTTAAATGATTGCTAAGGATTAATAAGCCAGCATTCAGCTGGAATACTTTCAAAACATCAACAACAGGATTCAGAACTCAAATCCCAAACTCTCCAAATGACATTTAATTTGATAAATCCAGGGTTATAGTGTGAAAGGAAAACTCCAATAGCAGTAATACAATCAGAAGAAGGGAAAGAAACTAATACAGAGAAATGAGGAAACCAGGAAATCCAAACTTTACTTAGTTTAGAATCTAAAGGTCACGGAAATTGTATATTTCTGAAGTTGATGTGCTGCCAAGTGCTTGAGAAAAAAAACCCCAAAACCAACCCAAACCCTTAGATTAAAGAAAAAAAAAAATTAAAAAATCCAGCATTCCTGAAGGATGCAGCAGAGTTGCCCTGAGGTAGCTCTGCCACACTCAGAAGGAATTTATGTTGTATAAATGTCCTTGTAATGCAGGGCAGCTCTGTTATGTGCCATATCCTTCTAATCGCATCAAGAAGACTGGCTTCTCAAGCAGCATAAATGGTGGGCAAGCACACCATGTGAAATTAAGCCAATAGCAAAATTGTATTGTGGCCTAGATTTCACTCACCTGCATGTAAGGGAGATATCCATAACGAGAGAAATTGTTTGTTTCCTTTTCTCCTTTGTGCAAAATGGCCTTTTATTAATCATAAAAGTATTGATAGATGAAGTACTTCCTAGTATATATCTCCATAAAAAGTCTTGGACGGAACAAAAAGTGGGGTGCCCTCTTAGACTGATTTCAATAACTTATAGAGTCATCTTCCAGAGAAACATACACAGGTCTCCTCTATTCAAGTATACTTACTGACCTTTTTTTTATATATATTGTGGCACATAAATCCTTGCAAACACACATGCCTGAAGAGAACTCATGTGGAAATAGAAACAAGAGAACAAGAGGGAGTGATCTGAAACTAATAAAAAAAGAAAGATGTAAACTTGAAAGGAAAGGAGCTTTTCCTCCAATGTTTCCTCTAAAGGAAATAAAACCAAAATTATTTTTTTTTTCTCAGCTGGTGAGTTACTTTTGTTTGTAAATAAGATGTCATTTTTAACTAGAAAATCATAAATACTGAATTTAATTATAACAGCTGTCATTTTCATCTGATATTTTTCTTGTGAGCCATTCAGCTCACTAATATAGTTATCTTAGTTAATGTGTTTCTTATTCATGTGTTCTAAGCGCATAATGTCAGAAATGATTGATGAATACATTTTTCAGATTTTTAATGAAAAAAAAACATGTTTCTTGTTTGGAGTGGGTGGGGTGGGTCAGCTATTTCAGCCCACTGAGAGAGTTTAGTCTTTATTTTTACAGGCAAGGTCCAGGATATTGACTGTGTTCATCTTTTTCATCTAAGTGATTCAGAGTGGGTGGACTAAGATTAGAATTTGGTTCTTCAATATTCTGTGCTAACAAAAGAGCATATTAAATACAGTGGAATATTATTCTATTAGATTTCCTTTGCTTCTCCTTCTACGTTTAAACTTCTGAGCAGAGACATATCCGTATATGCTAGATACATATTTTGTATAATCCAGTGTATATTTTATTAATATATCCTTTATTTGGAAACTGGGCTTTTCGAAGAAATAGTATGCTTTATTGAGCTTCAGAGCTATTTAGAGGTCTCAGATGAACTGTGTGAATTGTCTCTGTAGTAACCCACTGAGCCTTTCCCTCACATAGAATCTTTGATCCCATCCAAATTATTTTAATGCTATGCAACCATCTGAACTTGCAGAGTCCTACAATCTGTAAGTACTAAATTAGCTAGATAAAGAGAATCTGTGTGTCATAACTGGAGGCATTTCACAAGGAAGGACTCACATTTCACTCATTTTTATTTCTTGAGGTTTAGTCAAAAGGTATTATCCTTTTCTGAACCACTGCAATGACAGTTTACATATAGGTGTAATTAGAACTATCCCTAAAGTGTGGGTTTCCTTGCTGATGATGGTGGGGATTTGTGTGGTTTTGGTTCCGTTTTGTTTCTAATTGGTTTGATTCACCTTTCTGAGTGAAAGAATCATTGATGTGTGTAGTGTCTCATGGCATCTGTTTGACTCCCACAGAATGTCTTCCCTAAGATTTCTTAATATCATATAAAATATCTTGGGGTTCTGGCTCATGTGAAATGAATGGCTGCATCTGTTTTTATGATGTACTACAAGAAGTAAGTGATTGTTGTTAAGCCAAGCGATGCGGGTGGGCTTGGCCTTCCATATTGTCTGGGACAGCAGACCCTGGAATTCAAGGTATCCTGTGCCTGATTGCCTCCAAAGCAGTTTGAATACAAGCTAACATGCATGCAGAATGATTGATCAGAGGATTGGGATCAGTAGTGAAACAGCAAGTGAATCAACTTGGTAAAACTTATGCACAGATGACACCACGGGTCTGAGCTTCACTTTAATCTAGCTGGAGCATCCACTACCACAGCAGTGGTACTAGATTTGCAAATGCCATCGTTGGAATTATGACAGACCAGTTCTTCCAGGCTCATTCTTATCTAGGCAGTGTCAATCAGACTCTAATCCCTAGTTAAAATAAAATATATTTTTTAAAAAGCGCTCCTAGGAAAATACCGAAGAGTTATGAGATCTGCTATATATAATTAATTCATGTCTTTTCTTTAGAACGTGCAATTTTTATTCATTAGCAACACAGCCCTACATTATGTATGTGCATACAGCACGCTTCTGTACCACTTAAGGGGTTAGAGTGTAATTTTGTATTTCAAAGTAATTTAAGCAGGGTCATGGAATCTGTAGTTTCACACTTACAGAGGCAGCTAACAGCCTCACAAAAGAATCTTGTAGGCAAAACAATTGATTTCTAACTTCTTCCTGAGCAGAGAACCTTCACTGCCTAGATCATGTACAATAAAACTGACATCTGAGGGTAGAGCAGAAATACACTCAGCTTTCCTAATCCCTTGGAGGCTTGTGAAATTACTGTCTGAAAACTATAATGAGAATGGGATAATTTGTGACATTTCCCTCTGCTGTTAGGAGGTATTGATTTTATGACATTTTCATTTCTTATTATGTATTGCGTGCGTAAGACATCAGAATGTTAATATCAGATGCATAGAATAAACAGGGATAGTGCCAGGTAGTACTTTATTTATTTCAATTATTTTTCGGTTTTATGCTGTAGCTATTTTACCAAATCCCTACAGGCTGTTAGCAGATAAACAATTATTCATAAGCTCTGAGAATTCAGAATTAGAGGAGGCAGCCCATACATAAACTTACTTCTTCCATGAAGTCTACCGGCCATGTAAGATAACATCCTCACCATGCTGAGTTTTGACCTCCCTTGGTTTACCTAAGACATTAAATTTTTCAGCTGCATTGTCTGTATCATTTAGATTGTCAGTGCCCTTGAGGTAGTTGTCATCTTCCTCCTGACATATGAGGGACCTGCTGAAAATACTAATGTATTCACAATAGATCCAGTACTGTCACTTGTATTCAGCCCTGCTGCATCTTACTTGTCAGGTCTTTGTGAAGGGTAAGTTCCCTCTTCTCATGGTAAAACCACCAAGACAAGGTTATGGAGAAGACTATCTCATCGAGACTTTCTTGAAATTCTTCAAGAGTTGACTTCTTAGCTGTAGAATTATGCAGTCCTGTAATTAGCTTTGCTTACAGCTGTGTCCGGGATCACTGAAAAACGTACCTGGCTTTTGGTCTTCTGGAGAAATTTCTGTGTATCTCTCCCCTCTGTTCTTAGCATATCTTCTTCTACGTTCCACGCTGTTCATCGTAGCACACATACGAGCAATTCCACACAAGGCGTGAGCAAGAGCTGCAGATTCAGAAGTTCTGAAAAAAACCTGGGGAAGTTGTACTGCATATTGCCAAAAAGATACGGAATGAATTAAATGCTGTGTCCAGGCTGAACAATGGTAGCACAATTCCATTCTATGTAAATGTATGGCAATAGGATATTACTCATACTTAGGTGCTGTTTTCTGCAGGAAGTCTATACATAAGAGAACCCGTTATGATATCTATGTAGCAAGAGATAGCTGTGGGGTAAACCGCTTATAAGCACGTGGATACTTGTAGTGGTCCTGGGCAGATGACTCTTCTACACTGAGGAGATAGTGATGCAGGAACAGGTAACCCAAGGCAGGCCTGGGCCCGTTTTGTGCCCGTTCCGGCGTGTGCTGTGCCCCACAAGTCTGACGGGCACAGGCAGAGCTCAGCTGGCTCTCTGTAATGGAGGAACCTGCTGGTGGCTCCGCTTGCTACCAGTGATTGCACCACCCGAGCAGCCTTGCCTTCAGCAAACAGAGCCGCAAGGCATTTTCATGAAAACTTCATTTTTGTTTGACAAGAAACAGAGTTGTTTCCATGTTAGAGAATCCTGTACCAGTTTGAAAGACTGAAAGGAGGGAAGCTGTGCTATGGACAGGGACTGCGTGGCATGTTGCATGGGAGCCAGAGCCCCTTTGGAGCTCACGGCTTCCAGCACCTAAGGAGGTGTAAGATTATCTATGCTATTCTCTTATAGTGTTAGCTCTAATAAATAGCATTACAGAGTCTAGGGGCCTTTCTTGCAGAGTTCACAATGAACCAGCACCACCCAGTGCAAAACAATACTTAAAAATCGGAAGGGTTTTGCTTCATGCTTAGCCCCAGAATAAAGCGTTGCCTCTAAATTTGGTCACCAGCATTGAAGAGGATAGTAACACAGCTGCTGAACTGTGGACCAGTCCACTTCTTTCTCAATTCAGCTGCAAAGAGGAATAGGATTTCTGTTTATTCTTGAAGAACGTCTGCATGTGATCAGGCTCTGGTTGCAAACATGGGCACGGAGAGGGGTGGAGAGGACAACTTGTGTCCTCAGGGAAGTATGGTTGGTTACATTCTGCTAGATTATAAATTCTGAAGGTATAAATGTATCTTTTAGTATTCCCATATGACTTTCTGAAGAGGAGGTGGAAAAAGACTGAATAGGCTCTAATACAAGAGATACTCGTCTGCCAGAGTCACTGCAGAAAATTGAGAACAAACAAAAGCAATAAGTAGACAGTCTCATTTTTTCAACTGCCAAGTAAGAATTGATCCACAGGTATTTTTTTTTATTTATTTATTTCCATTCAAAGAATATTGCTTCACCATTAAAATATTGAGGTTTACCTGTAATCAGCAAGCCTTTAAAAATAGAAAATAAGTCTACATATTAAACACGTAAGAAAAAGTAATTGTGAAGATGCTAAATATGCATTTCACGTTCTGATGTCATATTGAATCTGTATAATTGTTTCCATGCATACATGTAAATATATATTATACATATTTATACATACACAAAGCCATTATATGCCACAGTAAAAGCAGAAAATCAAAACTCACCAAACTTTGAGTAGTTTCATATGTTTTATGAAGTTCTGAAACTAAATATAATGAATGTAGAGTTGTCTCCATAGTAGTTTCAATGATCTGTAGACTGAGTTATAAGTAACCTCAACTTCAGAAAGTAACCTCAACTTCAGGATGTATAACTTAGCCTTAAAATATATGAAATGTTTGCTAGAGAAAATGTTGGCCTAGAAGCGGACTTTAGATACAGCTACCAGCAGTAACAGGTACATAAATCAGAAGAACTCAAAACCAACTTCAGGTTTGTGGTAGCTCTGGCACATACCTCAATCATGTTTCATATTTTATTTCCTTCTCTTTTATGAACAGTGTTGATTTAGTGTTGGCCTACATAATCGCATACTGTCCAAATATTCCAATAGGCAAATAAGGAGAAGTCATAACAATTTGAATTCCTTGTAATCTAAATCAAGGTAGCCCATTAGACTAAATTTTTTCCCTAATACAGTAATAGTAGTGTATTTTAATCTAACCAATTCATGCCATGGATTTCTTTAACGTAGCAAGTATTTACTTGCAGACATATTATCATCTATAACTATTTAAAATTTCAGCTCATTTTATCATGAAAAAGTTATGGAAAGGAACAGTTTGTCTATCTGAAACTACTCAATGCTTCCTGACCAGAAAATAGGCACACACATCTCAGCATCACTGTAGATGTGTACAATGCAAGAGAAGAAATATTCTTTCTTCTTGGCCATCTGCATTTAAATTGTTACATTATGTGAAAAAACACAAGCCGACCTGGGAAACAAAAATTTATTCTATAGTTGATGTAGGTATAATGAATTTAATTATTTTTTTTTAAGTTTACTGTAGCACATGGATTATATTGTACAAAAATAATAACTAAGGTATAAGGGGAAAAAAATTGCTGGGTTTATGCCATGTGAAGTTGACTAAGTTGTAGATACTGTATGTGAACTAGATTGGTATCAAATTTATACAGAGCTTTCTCATACAATGGCGTAGTGAAGAGAAGGGAAAAACAGTATCATAATAAGGTCAGAGGATGAGAGAATAACTGAGTTGTCCAGAAAACAAAGCCACACTGGGATCTCATAACCTGGGATATCACTCCTCTAGGTAATCAAAAACATTCAAAATGTTGTTCAAAATGCATCTGTCCCTTATGGGGACTTTAAATGAGCCAAGCTAACTTTATCTGAAATAATGCTTTTATAAAGAAAATGTTACAACCAGAGAAAAACTTTCCTTGTATCCCTTAACAATAAAGTCTGAAAATACAGTGTTATTGAAATTCTTTTTATGTGTACTTCAGAAACAAAATCATTTTGGGTTTCTTTAAAGAAACATAGATTGTGTAGATTTTATCTGATTTATACAGTGTAATCATATTTATATCATAATTTTTCTAGTTTCTAACAATAGCCTTATAAATATTTTATTCAGTTCTTTTTCAACATAAATACTTCCATTTCTGGGGGTCACAATTTGATCTGAGTGCAAATAGCTTTAAGCAGCATGGGTCCAAGCCATAGATAGGTATTCAGATTTGGATGTAACTACTAATGTGGAATATTTAAATGTTCATATACACTGTTCATATTGTTATGGAGCTGGAGAACAAAAGTCATCAAACATACACATATTCCGTATTACACTTTCAGAAAGAGACACAAAGAGAGAGAAGGAAAGAAAGGAAAAGAAGAAATTACAGAGGATTACTGCGTGCATTTTTTTAGCTTGCATTTCTCTCCAATAGGACAGTGCTCAGTTCATGCTTGTCTTGCACACACTCATAAAGACATATTCGTGTTCTCATAATTTTAGTCTTATGCTGTTGTCTGTTTCCTACATGGAGAATGTAAGTATATTGTCTTTGGGCTGGCACCAACCCTTGTGTATTCAAGGTGTTTACCTGTATATCCCTCCACGTTCTCTCCACAGAGCTTTGTTAGTGGCAGAAATCTCAAAGAAAAGAACATTGCTG
Source organism: Tringa tobata (assembly GCA_033628505.1). Classification (NCBI taxonomy): domain Eukaryota; kingdom Metazoa; phylum Chordata; class Aves; order Charadriiformes; family Scolopacidae; genus Tringa; species Tringa tobata. The sequence goes on along the minus strand of JAHREE010000559.1, from coordinate 10,730,482 downwards.
AGAGTTTCATTAAGATAAGTTATCATGGCTGTGGGGGGACGAAGAGAGAACAGATGAGGGTAGTTATCATTCCAGTGGAAAGAGATATAGTGGGAATTCTTACTCCTTGGCCAGTGGAGAACCACAGAGGAAGTTTGCAGCTGTCTGGTGATGAGAAAACCATTGATTAATCAATGTACCTTTTGCATTAATTGATATTGCAGCAATCCAAGCATCAATCAGCCAAATGTGTCAAAAACCAGACTGATTTTCAGATCCTCTTCCTCTTGTTTCTGTTCCTGAGTCTCATTTTAATGCAGCCTTAGTACATATTGGTATTTAGAATTGGAGTTTTCCCTAAGCAAAGTCTGGGGTATCCAGCACCATATTTACCATTGCTAAGCAATACATGGCTTCTGTTCTATAGATTGCAGTGATATTTCATTATACATTCAGGAACGTGTTACTTAATCATTATTGGACTAGCTGGCTGTTCTTGGTTTAAAATAGTTCTGTATGCTCATAAATTTTACAAATAAGATTCTGTCAGAGTATTCACCTTGGAGTAGATGGTCCAGTGAGATTTAAGAGAGGAATACTTATTTTCAGATCACAAAGCCTGTTTCACAGGCACAGTCTCTGAGCCCACTCTATTCCTCATTTGAATACCCTTATTCTGTAGAGTAGGCAAAAAGATATATTTAACCAAATGTATCTCCCTTACCACAGAGATGCAACTATCAGACATAATATCAGACCAGACATTCTGGTCATGTTCGTACATTGAGTGAGGTCTTAAAACCATATTCTTCTACCAAGTATCAGATTCTCTATTACATTCTCTATTATATCTCTCTTCTATGATATCTTTGTACACCAGATAGATGTGCAGCTCCACAGTTTGGGTAGTGGGAAGCACAGGAGTGTCTGCCATAGCTCTACTGGAAAATCCCCGTATGCCCCAAAAATGTATTCACTGAATCATTTCCACTCTTTAAAAGATATTTAGCTCTGAGTGTTTGGTTTCTGGTAGAATATACCTGAAGGAGTGTCCCAGAGAATCACTATTTAGTTACAGATTGATTGACTATATGTGCTTAGACACTGTGAGACTATACTGTGGAAGTTACAAGTTCTCAAATACCAATACAAAGCAAAAAGCAAACAAATGGAAAACAGTGCTTAATAAAGGGTAAAAACCCAAACTCACAGATATTATCAGGTTAACTAACTAATAAAGCTAAAGCATTATCACTATGATTAGAGAAATTAATCAAGAAGAAATATCGTTAAACAGTATTTCAGATCACTTTAAAAATATTATCCTTTGCAGTCTCAGTTTTTGTGGAGTTTCTGAAGATAATTAATCACACAAATGAGGCTTCTGATGGAAAACATGCAGTAGGCTGTTTTGCTGTGAGTTATTTTTGCAACAGAACCACAGTATGTTCGTTCAAGTACTATATGCAGCAAATGCATGCAGCTACGGGTTCAGTTCAGTCAGTTTGCCATCAGTCACAGATGAAATTATAGAAGCCATTTAAAGACATCACTTGAGGAATCTTTGGAAAGACACAGCTTGATTAACAGTCTGCACTTTTAAATATGGAGATCATGCTTTAAATACACTGAATCCCTTTGAAGGTACATTTACCATAGCCAAGGCATGTAAAGCTATAGATAAAGTTGTTGGGCTCTTTTTTCCCCTTTAGGCATTTATCAGGGATTTACGTCAATGGTTAATAGCATGTGAAATTAAAAATGTGAAATATCCCAATGCCAGGGTAACTAACTATACAGATCCCAGGAAATCTTATCTACAACATAGAAAATATAATGGAGTTAAGTTTCATTGAGGAAGATTATGTTCCTTAAAATCCACCAAAAACTTGCTTTGAATAACATTTAGCACACTGCTCTCTAAAGCAAAGCTATAAACATGGGCATTGGAAAATATCTCTGCTATTTCTTGTTATCAGTAAATCAAGATATTTTCAAGTTGTTTACCTGGTGTTTCAAATTTTTTTGAGTATTAAGCTACTTCAAAACTTACAGTGCTTGTGATTAATTACCAAGAATGTTCACTGGCCATGAATATATGAGTGCTCAATGAGAAAAAGGTTTCTAATCATCAAAAGCGGATAATCCCATTCTCATAGCACCAGCAGTTTTGAGAGAGTTCAGTAACTAAATTAGGAAATACATTACTCAAGGTGCACAGCAGTACCTCAAATATGAAATATGGAACAGCACAAAAGAAGCATGAACTTGATGACACTGGAGGTTGCTCCTGTTATATGTTTATAGCTTATGGACATTGTTGTCTATTAACTGCTATATCTATTTTGCAATAGGAGAAATGCAGAATATCAGAAGAAACAGATCTTGTCTCTTCACCAGTGGGCATGTGATAAATACAAGGTGTTCTACAGCAGGGGAAAAGCTTCCTAATTTCTTGACAACAAAGTATAAAATTAGACTATTTTTGTCTTAATACACATTTAATACCTGCTTAAAAGTGAAAATGAAAAATTAACTGTCTTAATATGTTTAAGGACTCTGACTTCTGTGAAATTTTTCACAGATATTTTGAGCTGGCCGTATGTTTTTGGCACGAATACAAATGCTGTTTGCAACAATGACAAGTACTGATCTTAAAATCATTCATGGCCCTTAGTGGTGTACTTCAGGCTCATTTTTCCTGCTTTTATAACTTATCATTTTATTTTACTAATTATTTTACATTATCTCTCTTTGGTTTTATGCCAAAGGCTTTTTTAATGAATACATCAATTTTAAGGGAAAACAAGCAAGTGTAATGAAAACAAAATTCTATTCTTATAACAGAGTTGCAAGACAAACATTCCTATGAAAATAAAGCCTATTAAGAACATAAATATGTTTTAAGTAGAACTAGAAAATAGTGGTGTTTTCTCCAATGGTGAAGGGAAAAAAGCTTTGCCTGAAAAAGTGTGACAGAAAAGGGCCATGGGATAGACAAGAGTGGATTTAGAGATTATTTACCTTCTCAGATGATTTTAGAAAACCAGCCTCTTAGCTCTGACTTGATTATGCAAAACTAAATGTTTTGCACAGGAAATGATAATAGGTTGATTAAACATATTCTCATCCTCACCCCATGCATCCTGTATATTACTATGACACCCTGTGATGTAGGATAGCTACAATGCAGAGGTAATAGACGGGAAATTGTTTCAGGCCCCAGTGGTTCTGGTGTATGATTATGATATAGGCTAGCAATCATAGAAATTGCTTCTGAAAGTCATATACAGCTCACCCATTCACTGAGCTACTCATGGAAGTCAGGGGATTTGTGTGCTTCAGCAAAGCATATGTTATAAAAGAGTTATTTATAATGAAGTCGTGCAGATGAGTCTTATTTCTCTAACTCCTTCATGTGGATTATAGCTTGTGAAGACAGGAAGGAAGAGTTATACCAAACCGTTCTGTAAGTCATTATCTTCCCTTGACATATGGCACAATTTCTTGTTGGAAGCAGGTGCTGTCAGTGTAGCAACCTAGCACCAATGAAGACATTGTCAGTTGTATGGTTACATTGCAGTGAGGGCATAATTAGTCATTTTACATCTACTTTTACTTTATTTTGACAATTAGGAAGTTTAACACAAGAAGTCTATGAAAGAACTGTGACTTTTCTACTTCAGTCAGAAAGCAGACTTGAGAATTGAGGAGTATGTACTTCACACCTCTTCTGAGTTCAATTTAAATTGAACTAGCACTGAACTAACTGGTTCTCTGAATGTTTCTATCATAGATATACTTAAATGTCCACTGTAAATTGAAGTAGGCTAAATGTATTAGAAATTAAGTAGATATTTCCTTGGGAGTATCTATGTTCTTTCTGAAAAGTTTCATTTCAGGTATTTAGAGTATCTGGTACTATCAGTTTTATATAATATTTCTAGTAGTATGTTATATGACTCAAAAAAAAAAAAAAAAAAAACAAAAAACCTCTGAGAATATAATGGAAATTATGATTTGCAATATTATGGACATCTCCACTTTTCTATGAAAACTATGAAAAAATAGCTGGTTAAACTTTTCCATTGACTCAGACTTTAAGCACAAATTTTAGGGTTTTATGAAGTTGCTGATTGTGCTTTCTGACATGGTGGTAGCCTGTTAATACTAGCTTGGAGCTACTCACTGGATGTACTAGGGTCTAATGTGATTTCCAGTGAGATCAACAGAAAGACTGTCAGCTGAGGCCCTCTGACAGGCACCTGTGACTGAGATGTGCTGCTGGGTGAGTCGGGTGCAGGAAATAAACAGACAACCTTCAAGAACTGAAAAGTTTCGTTTTCATTGCTGAGAGCAGTTTCTGATTTAGGGACAGCATACCCCGACCTTCACTTACTATGTGTTAAAAGCTGCCAATATATATATTTTTGCCATTATTTCAGGAAATGTTTTGATGTACTGGAAGTGGACAAGAAAATTTTGTACCTGTAAAAATTGTACAAATTGTTGTACCTGTAATCTACAGGTGCAACAGCCAACATCCAGAGCTTTTATATTTGGAAATAATGAGCAATTTGGGAAGCAGTCAGCTTCAGTGGCTGAAGAAAATAGGATTCACAGTTTCTCAAGAGATGCACTGTAGAATTCCCATTAATTTTCAGAATGGTGTTCCCAGTTTTATTTTCTATAATTTAAGTAGGTCTTTATTTTCTATACCAAGCTCTACTTGCATGACCTAATATTATTATTATAATCAACGCAAACCCTCCCCAGAGATTATATGCTACGTATCTCAGTTTCTTAATGAGAACATTGGTAACTGAGAAGCTTTCAGTATACATATTTTACATTAACATCACAACCCCAAGCTCCTAATAAGCCATCCTTTTTATTATGTGATTTCCTCATTCTGCCTATGTAGTATTCAATGTCTTTAATTCTCATTTCTAGAATTTGCAAGAAGACAAGAAGTTACCTAGCAACTTAAACAGATTGATTGTCTACCTCCCTACTAGCAGATGTAATGACTAAATAAAGGGAATAAATCTTATTTTCTAGTTTTTTAATTAAATGTGTTCCACAATAGCAAACATTGAGTAAGATCTGCTTTTCCTGACTTTGACAATTTCTGTTCTTTTTTTTTTTTTTTATTTATTCAAATTATTACTGTGGAAATCATTAATATAAGCAACTTTAAATTATTGATTTTTTTAAGATGCCTCCTTGGCCACTTCCCGAGATCACCTTTTACCAGCTTCATCAAAGTAAACCAAGCATGTCTCCCACAGAAGCTGCAGGTGTTCACCATTGTATTTAGCTATTAGGTGATCAATTCCTGAGGGGCTAAATGAGGGACAGAACTTTACTATTCATGTTCTGAAAAACACTGTGGCCTTCAGCCTGACACTTTTTGCACTTCCCATGCATGTGCTGTAATGGTATGCTACACTCATTTTCAGAGTACTTCTCTCAGTTCCATAAAAGAACATGTCTTTAAAAAGGTGAAATTGAGTTAAGACTATGAAACAGTTCATCATTTGGCTTTTACAGAACATAGCATAATAACAGAGGAAATCACAGGACATATTTACTTCAACTTGTTCAGGCCTGTTTCTGTAAATATAAATTCACGAATATTTTAAAGCAATGTGTAATAAGGAGAAATGAAAAGTCAAAAATAATTTCATTCAGGTCCCTTTCAGAAGGGATATAACAGTAAACCCACATCGGTCCTCTTCTCACTAAGTCCTTTCTTTATCTTTTGGCTTTCTGATAGCAGAAGACCAAGCCCTTCTGCTTCACACAAAGCTCTTCATGCAATTAAAATGCAATATTGAAAATGATAATTTATATAAACATTTATCGCAAAGTTTGTGTTGTCAAGTGACCTGTTTTCTGGCAGTGTTTCCTACAGCAGTTTGATTTTATGCAACCCATCTGGAACAAACTCCCAGAGCATTTTAACTCTGGAATGCAATTTTAACTTTGGTCTCCAGATGGTCCAGCTCCTTAGAGTTTTACCAGTCAAGTCACAATAAAGTTATCTACGCAAAAATAATAATTAACAAAGATAAGTGCTTGCATTTAGCAAAAAAAAAATCCACTCAGAAAATTGTCATCTACAGCGCAGAGAGCACAGTTGACTTTTTCTATTGACACAGACTCATAGAAAATTAGAATTAAAACGCATCATTTGTTTTATAAAGTTGAAACACCTCTTTGGTGTTCCCCTCCCTTTGTGCACGAGCTGTACTCAAGCCCAGGACTCCCAGGATGGGCTGGGCTCACTGGGGGCACTGGACTTAGCCCCTTGGGGAGGCCGTGATCCTACCAACCTCTCAACCCCCAGCTCCCAGTCCTTGTGGGGTGTCCCTCCCACTGCTCCCTGGTAGGCACAGTCTTTGGAAATGGAAACTTTCTCAGTGATTACCTCAGAAAGATGAATGACTTCCAATGTTATTGCAGACCAAGGAATAAATTAAGAATTAAGAATTTTACAAGAAAGAGTAAGAAACATCATTGCTGCTTTCAATTTAAAATGCAAACAAAGTTAAATGAAATATCCATCAAGTCATAGTCTTTTGGAATTAAATTCAGATCACTCTAATTTTATGCTGCTTCCTTTATTTTATCAGTGTTAGAACAGCCTGCGCTGCTCAAAACCACACAACTGTCTGCCTAGTAAACCTTTGGATGCAGGGCTTCAGTGGTGTCTTTCTAGGCCAGCTTATGTGCTAATATTAACCTGCCCAGTTGTCACGCGTGTGACTTTGAGGGTAATGGTACTGCACTTGTCTGTGCATCTGCTCTGGCTTGCAACTGAAGCTCAGACAAAAGAGGAAACATTCGTACATTGCTGTGAATCTGCCTGCAATTTCATTATCTGCAAGAGGGATTTCTTCACACACACGCCCCTTTATCTTGTCATCTTTCTTTTTCTATTCTGCTGAGAGGAATAGTTATTTTAACACTTTTGTATTCTAACTGTGGAGTATTTAATTCTGAGAAATTATGTATCACCCACTGTGTTTCCTGGTATTGTTACTAATACTACACTGCTTTGCAAAGTTGATAGTGGTTTTCTCAGTGCTTCAGAAATATTGTTCTCTAAACACTCCACACGTTCAGAAGCTCTGACAACTTCGGTTAAAATTTAGTGTTGAGGTTTTTTGCAGTCATTTGTGCATATTACTCATAATCTAGACCGAATGCACCTTCAGTTGACTTGCACTTACTTGGAACGTGAAGACAGCTGTTGCCTCCATTCTGCAGATCCCATTACTGCATAGAGAGATACGAGCTATCTTTAAATGACTGCTGTTTCTCAGAAAAGAAAATTAACCTGCGTTGAGCTCTGTGCTGTCACCGCTGGTTTATATCTAGTTACCAAACGAATTAATTTATGGTAGTTTTGGTATCTCTGTGCTGCACCACAGCTGTCATGGGAGGTATATCTGATGATTTCAGTGAAAACTAGAAAACTAGTGGTTTTATATGTGCTTAAGTGCTTTGCAGACTGAAGCTCTAATACATTTAACAGTCCCTGTGTGCACTAGTATATGGAAAACGAGTGTATTTGTAGGAATTTGTATTTTCAGTTAACTATTCAACATAGCTGTAGGCATAGCTTTTATTAGACATATGTTTGATTTTTTTTCATGTTTCTTATTGTCCATAGTGATTTGAGTTTTAGACAGAAGATTTGAAATAGCTGAAAAATATTAATGGTCGTTTACATAACTCCTAAGCTGGTAAAGCTTTTCTTATCTGATGTACAGAAACAGAGAAGCAGACCACCCCTGAACACGGCGGATGGAGTTCCCCTGAGCAGGGCCTGATGAATGCTGTGATAACTGTTGGAGAATAAGGGGTGGGGGACAACACTGATGGACAGGCCGTGACAGGTTAAATGTCAACATTTTATACTACATGTCTTGTAATGCTTTGAAGAATTTTTATTGCAAATAGCAAAACTATGATAGCTGAGGAAACAGGAGGCTTGTAGTTATGCTGGGTATATTCTGGGCAGCAACCCTGTCACCTGGGTACTGTAGTGACATGTGACATGCTCCTGCTTGAGGTTTGCAGAGGAGCTGCGGAGGAGAAGGGCGTGCTGGCAGCCAAGGGCAAAGTACACCCACTGCATGATGGTAAACTGAACCCACCATAGTTCTTTAGTGGGGTCTCTGTCTCCTTGGTAGCCACAAGCTTCCAGAGAAGCAAAAGGAATAGAAATTCTATTAAATCTAATACTAAAAACCCAAACCGTCCCCCAAACCAAACCACCCCAGAAAAAGCAAAAGCTTTTCAAGTGAACACTTGACTAAGTAAGTCTGGGTACCTGTGGTGCTCTACATGAATTGAAGTATGAATTCACACTGGAAAAAACAGCCTCCTGAGGTTTAATGAACTACATACAAACAATAGTCATAAATTCTGTTTCCATTATTTCTACACTCATGAAATAAGTGGCTGCTCAATGTAGTTGGGTAAAAGCCTTTTGAGATGAAAACAAAAAGAGATTTTTATTGTGGATCTTAGGACTCTAGTGTAGCCAGGGGACAGCTGAGAGCACACAGCAGCAAACTGTTTGCAGCGACATTACCGTAAGCTAATAAAATCTAGAGCTCCTTCAAAGCAAGTCTGTACTGCTTTGTCATAAACTCCAGCACTGTAAGCCACAGGGACTAATGTCCTGGAGCCTTCCAGTTCACTCTGCGGCTTTTTTTTTCTTTCTTAAGCCAATGTTATTAAAGTGCTTTTAATTAAGCTAAACGCACTTCCCACCCCACCCTCCTGCCCCCAGTGAGATACTTTTTGTTTCTCCATCCCACACTCCCATTCAGTTAGCTCTAAATTCACAGTGTAAGATGTACGGAGTGCGCTCTTGTACCTTCTCCAGCACTTAGTGGAGAAAAAATGGGTAGTCACAGCAGCTTAAACACATGACATTTTAAGCAAAAGTGATTCAGAAAAAGACAACTTTCTTTGCAACAAGAGAGAGAAAGCAACAGAGCTGTCATTTGTTAAATTGGGTATTGTCTTATTAAATTTCTAAGCGTAGTGTCAGGAAAGATTAAGAGCAGACTGACAGATTCAACTGGCTCAACAACTTTGCCACAGTCACACAAAACATTAGCTCATCTATTAAGGATATACATAAGCTAGTTTGTGACAGACATTTGCTGTTACATGAATTTGATGTCATTAGAGTTCATTGAGTATCCTGGTCATAAAGCAAACATACCTTGCCATATGCTGACAAGAGAATGAAGGCATAAGCTAGGAAGGATGTAAGAAACTATTTTCTTCTATGACTTGGTCTTTTTCTATGACTGAGGGATATTCTTATCAAACAAACTGTTCCAACAAAATGAAATGTACCTTGAACCTTCTGTCAAATTCTGAGTCTAAACCAAAGACTTTCTAAGGTTTCAAAACATCCCTTTTTCCATCTTTTAGGCTGTCATATCTCCCATTCGTGAAGCTCAGGAAATGGAAATATGGCAGATTACTAAGGTAATCATACTGTGCTCCAGGACCAGATTTCCCTGTGAAATATTCAGTTGAATCCTAGGCCAGAGCAAGAATAGTGTCTTAAAAGTAAAGCGAACATTTGCATGAAATTTGAGTGAGTCATACTTAAACATTGTAGTATTTCTCTGCGAATATTTAAAGCTCTGAATTTTAACTTAATCTAAATGCAAAATTCCTTCATTTTCATTCTGTTTTGTTGAATTTTTGCCTGGTCTTAAAGAAAAAAAGGAAAAAAAAGAAGTCCACCTCTGGGAATAACGTAATTGCTGAAACGCCAGGAGTGCTCATGTTGCTTGGCCTCTCCTGCCTTCAGCAGCTGGGGCTGAGGGAGCGGAAAGCTGGAGCAGCGGAGGGCTGAGGGAGCGGAGGGCTGAGGCAGGCTGGGGCCTCCTGGGGCAGATTGTCATGTCTGTGCAGCGAGAGTGCTCCTCCCCTCCTTCTGCCCTGGCTGTGCGGTCCCTAGGGCTGTTTCTGACACTTTTTTCCTCACTGCCAGGCAGCCTTTTGCCCTTCCTCAAACGTGTTTTCACAGAGGTGCCACCAGCTTTGCTGATGGGCCCAGCTGGGGCCTATGTGTGGAGGGGCCCTGCAGAGGTGGCTGGAACCGGCTGTGTCCGGCACCAGGCAGCCCCAGCCTCTCCTCACAGAAGCCATCGCCACATGCTCAGCTTTTCTGGGCCAAATTTTTGACAACGTTTTCGTTTGTCTGAGAAGAAATATATCCTGTTCACAAAGTTGGAGGGGAGAAGTTTGGTTCTTTTAGATATGGTCTCAACTGTCATCTCTTTGGTGCCAGAGCTCCTTAAAAATCAATACAAGCAAAAGGGCTGCTCCAGAGATGCATGGTAAGAAATGGCTTTTGTAGCTAAAGGTGAGTTGGAGGGAGGTGAGGCCTGCAGGCGTGTTTTGAAAGACAGGCTGGTTGGGATGATGAAAGTGTGTATTATACAATGGGACCCCAGAACCTCTGTGCACCAGTGTGTGCTAGGCCTCTTTAGTCAAAGAACTTTTTAATTACATAGTGAAACGTGGATAAAACTAACCCATTAAGTACAGAAGAGCTGGGAAGCCAGACTTCTGCACAAAACAGGTTGTTCACATACGCCTTTCACACCACACACATGCTTGTGGAAACAACCACACTTTTATGCCTGTAGGGTGCTGTGCTAGTAAACTCAATCATGTTTCTTGCAACTTAATACTGTTTTTCATCACTTCCCACTTTCTGCCATAGCTGATGTGGAGCTTTGGGGATTTTTTTCCCTTTGTTCCTACCTGTCGATGTAGAGAATCAGGTACGAGTGCCTTAAAAACACCAGCTAAGTGCTCTACAACTACATCAAGGCTGCACTTCAGTCATAATGATAAAACGTGTATGTATTAATTGATTACAGAACTTTACCATAATTCCAAAATCATATTGTTTGCTTACTATTTATCTTCAGAAACTTTATTCTGTATATACACATATATCAAGATAAATATTCACACAGCCCTGTGAAGAGTCTATGTTCTTAGCATTACAAGCAAAGAGATATAATAGTAATAATAATCTGTCAAAAGAGCAGTATAGATAGAACTGGTTTTATTCTAACAGCTTCTTCTTCTTAGTGTAAGAAGAATTGCTTTATATTTCTTGTATGTAACGTTGAGAGATTGAGGTTCCTGAGGCCTACTTCCATCAGACATGGACACTTGAAACTGTGCTATTATAGGCATATTATTATAGATTATTAGCTGCTGATTTGTCTTCAAATACATAGAATAAGACAGATTTTGATACCCCCTATATTGAAACTATTTTGTAAATTTTCTCCATCCCAGAGTCAAACTTTTACTTGCAGATTTATGTTTCAGTTTAAAAGCAAGTGTTTTTCTTATACTAAATATGCTCTACAAAACCTAGGCAGCAGAGCACTAGATCCACAGTGCATGGGACTCTGCACAGCTCTGGGATGTTGGCTTTCTTCAGATAATACCAATTCACATCAGCAGAAAGTTTGCCCCAGTGTTTAACAGGTTTGAAATTCAACATAAATCTAGAGGATGTAATATCTTTATTTTGACAGCTATATTTTTTAGGAATTTTGAAAAAGGAATATGTACAATAAAAGTTATTTTAAAGCATTTAAATATCAGAAAACAGTTATACCCAAACAAGTCCTTCTCAAGTAACTTTGCAGACATTTTTCATGATGACCGCATATATAGCAGTCTAAGTTCTGCTCTGTTTCCAAAGTTGTCTCTGATTGACTTCACCTGAGTGAGGGGAAGGGCTTATAGCCAAAGCACCAGGCACCTGTCTTGTTTTTTCCTTTCATGATTGGTAACAGTTGTGCAGGAAGTAACTGCCCACCTTGGTACTCGTTGAACTGGAGGGAGAACTGCCCCAGGAACCTTGCTTGTGAAAGCAGGTATTTTAATATCTTTTAATTTTCTTTAAAGAGATGGTAGAAAAAGACCACAAAACCCTATGCTTTTTCTCCTTACTGTAACAATTTGCAGTATAAATAGTATCTGTCAGTTTTCGAGGTCAAGTGTTTAACTCTGAATTGTTGTCCCCTGTAGGAAAATATGCTTGATGTTGTTTGTAGGTGGAAGTGATTTGTTGGGTCTGCAACATGGTCACAGTGGTATAAATCAAAGATAACCTGGTAGATAAGAAACAACTTTTATTGTAACTGTATACTGTATTTCTAACACTGGTGTGCTGTGCATAGTCAGCTCAATTGTCCTTCTGGGTTTTCACAAAGATAATGGGGGAAATGAGGGATTAGATGCCACTTTCTCTGTTTAGGAAAATAAGCATGTTTCTCCATAACAGAGCTTTGACAGTACTTAGGAAAATTGGGAACTAGATCTTCATCATGTAATTTTGAAATTTTCAACTCATCACTGTATATTTGGGTGTAGCTGCACCATCCCAGGTTTGGATTGGTAGCTATTATTGCACGCAGTTTAAGGGTTAGATGAGAATAGTCCTTTTGCTTGGATGGTAGTAGAGGAACAGATTAGGCAAGCAAGATTTCAACCAGATATTTTTGTGATTCTGTAGGGTTTGTGCTGCAACATGAGCAGTATTGGTCCATAAAGCAGGCTTTCATGACTGAAGTCTCTTCTTCTTGTGGGGTCAGCTTGCAGGTTTTATCAAACCATAGGTAATAGCTAAAATAACACTGATAGTCGGAAAACCAGTTGGTTGAGCAATTGTCTTCAAATATATACAGTTTATCTTGATTCTATGCCTAAATGCTTAAACACTTTTTTAAGAACTTCTGTAAACAAAATATATTTTAACAAAATCGCCTTTCTTTTAATTGGTTTTAAAATAAATCTGTTTATGGGATTTTTTGTGTGTGTGTTTGTGAAATGACTTTTAAATAAGATATGTTTTATGGACTTCATAAAATGTGTTTTGGTTTTGCTTTTATAAGGCAAAAGATTTTATTCATCAATAGAAGAATAATACTTAGCTGATAAAGAACAGTCTCTCATTAGAGATAGGGCTTATAATTTAATGTGTGGGGGAAGTGCTAAGCAATAGTTCTGCTTCTCCAGTAATAATGGTAGTTGTGATGTAGTCTGTATAATACAGAGGATTCTTCTTTTTACTCAAATCCAGAAATATATCAAGTCTTTGCTAATTTTCTATTGCTAACTCTACATCTCCTGAGCTGTAATATTGTATATACAAAGCTTAAAGTGCTACTTGGCTTTTATTGCTTTTATTGCTTTGGCTGACAGCAACTCTTTTTATGTAATTAATTCTAATGCAGAACATCAGGGGAAAAAATACTCTTACCACATGGTAGTGGTACAAAGAATCTCCTCCATAGAAGACAATCATTGTTGGGGTTGCTGTTATTACTGTTGCCAATTATTTGACTGTTTCACAGCAGTGATAAAAAAGATATTAATCAGAACAAAATCAATATTTTAATTAGAAAAATTCAATTCACCAATAGCCAAATCCTCTGGAAAGGGTAGTAAATAGCTAATTACTTTCAGATTTGCAAATTTCAGGAAATCTAGCTTTCTGAAACTGCCAAAGACCTGAAAAGAAGGAAAAAGTGCAATAACTATAAATTCTTGTCAAATCTCAAATATAATTTGGCTAATTTTTTATACTGGCTTTTTCAGCAAGATTCTTCAAGATTATTAAAGAGTTTAAAATTCCCATGAAGTTTCTGGAGTGCAGAGTGATTCCTAAGGAAAAAAAGAGGAGAGCTAACAAATTAAGTTCTGTTAATCTGTGATGCAAGTGGTAGTGCTTGTTTTCAAAATGATACAGAAAGCTTTAAATCCTGCTTGGTCTGCTGAAATTCCAGGTTCATCCAATAATCACATCTTTAAAATGCTCCAACCTTGTTTTATTGTTTTGATTTTTTCTGAATTTTCTCTCTTCCCTTCCATAGTTCATAATGTGTTTGATAAAGTTAGCACTGATTCCACTCTTTATGTAAATATCTCCAAAATAAAGTCTGTGAATAGTTCTACTGGGTAAATAAAGACCTATACAAGAAGCAGCTTTAACTGTCCTAGTCCAATTTGGGTATTTCTAAAGTATTCATAGATGGTGCATACAACTCCTTTAAAAAGGGCTTATAAATCTATTTGTACTTTTGATTCCAACAACCTCTAGGTTTCTTCCTGGGGCTTGCTTTTGCACAGAAATCACGTTATTTATACCTACTTTTAAGAGTTTGCTTTTTCTTTTTCACGGTTGCTACTGCTTTCTGTATTCCTTGCACTGGTGTTGCCTCTAAGGTTCCCCTGATGCCTCCGCTTCTTTTATATGAACTGATTTCTCCTATTGATTGAAATCCTTCTGTGAAGTTCAGTTCCACAGTCTCATCAGTTTAATTAACTTCCACAAACTTTCAGTTGAATTTTCTCGTGGAACATGTTGCAATGTTTTTTTATTTTCAGTAGACCTGAATTTACAGTGGGGGCTCTAAGTTTACTTCAGTATTTTAAGTAATTAAATAAAAATTATATCTCTGTGTGTTTTATTCTATCTGAAACATTGGACGGGTTTTTTTGGTCAAAATTACAGCATCTTAGATCAAAGACTGCTGAATAGCCTTAACAGCCTGACATCTTTATTTTTTCCTTCCTCTAATCCTTAGGGTTTGTCTACAGAGGTGCAGACAGTTGTCTTTGCTGCAAGCCAGCTGGATACAAGCCAGTTCTTGTTCAAAAGCCATGTGGCAGAATTACTGTGACTATGAGCTGAAGCTACTGCGTTCCGCCTCTTGGTTCAGGTAAGGTAGATGTGTCCATGTTAATTTATCTGTTGGCCTATTCCAGGATAGAAAGAGCTTGAATTGCCTTTGAAAATGGACTTTTTAAAGAGCAATACCAGGTATAAATGAAGTGCTGTGCGCATAACTGAGTGTCATTGGTGGGCTGTCAAATTTCTATTAAGGATTTAAAAGGGTTTCGTCTCTTTCATTTTAGTATTACCTTTGGAAAATTATGCTTCCTTTTTTTTCTGAAAGAAACATTTGCCTGGGATTTTATGTATACTGCTTTCTTTTAAAAAAACAAAAAATAAATATAATGGTGCTATAAAAATGTTTCACTTATGTTGAAAAAGTACTAGTTTTAGTGTTGGTGCTGTCAGAAAAATGTGTTTGCCCAGCCAGCTGAGTCTAAGATGGATGGAGAGATTAGATTTTGATTGTATGCATGTAACTTCTCTGTCACCATGGTCCAAAGACAGAGTTTGATTTTTTGCATTATTAGGAGTAGCAGAGCTGTATCTCTTCTGGCAACAGCAAGTTTAGTTTCTCGCTTATGAAATCTGATGCTATATTATGGTATGTTAAGTTAGAAGTATAAGGTATGAAGGGTTTATGTGGAGAGAAAACAATCAGTGAAAAACATACCTTGCTGAAGGTGTTTCCAATTACTGTTTGAGAAACTAGGAATTACAGCTATACAGGAATAAAGTATTGCTATGTGGAGCGAACAGGAACAATAATGACGCATAAATAGGCATCTCTAGATTTTATTAAGTTAGCAACAGTGGGGGGAAGAAAAATTTCCTTCATGAATTAAAAATAATTTTTCAATCAGTGGAACTTATTCTAACCTCAAATACATTAATCTTTTGTGAGATCTAGTTTTTGATAACATAATTTTCTTTCAAGTACTGATGACATTCAAATGTAGATAGTGAATTGAGGCAACTCACTGAGGGAAATACTATTGCTCAATAATGGTATAATACTAACATATTAATAAATGTTATAGTCTACACCAACCTCTAGTGTAGGTTGAATAAGGAAGACGACTTACCCGTGTTATTTAGATAAAGAACGGAATGAAAAAAACCACAAACAACTGTTAGATCAGAATTGTTTGCTCCTTCTGTTAGCTATTTTCCAATACAGCTAGGAGAGGAGGCATATTTAAACTGTCTGGCTGCAATAACCTTAGAGGAGAAACACACTAACTTGACTGTATGAAGACATAGCCCTTAGTAACTGCTACTTTGAAACCTTCAAAATGTGTCAGGACCACCTCTTGTGAGCATATGCACATCTATGAAATAAACACATGAGGAATAATATCTTCTCATAGTCTAATGAACTGCATTTCACAAAGTTGTCAACTTTATGCTATCAATTGCAAAAGTCAATATTTAGGTGCATCTGATAGACCTTTGGAATTTTGAGAGCATTTTGTATCTTCAGAGTAATGAAATGATTAAAAGTAAACCTGTCCATCCATATTACTGTGACTTGCAATGTGGTTTGCATTAATCAGCTATGCAACTCTGTCAATGTAGGTTAGTTCTGGTCATGTACACTATAGGAGAGCACAGCTGAATTCAGTGTGTCGCGGACATGCCACATGGAATCTGTCCTGGCAGTAAACCTTCGAATTTGTGTCTAAAATACCAGTATCTTCAGCAGATAGATCTGAATGATGAAACAAATCTAAACCAAGTGAACTTAGAAGATGAAATGAGTAACACCACCTTTGAAATAGTGCATTTTTACTCTTTAGTGTTATCTTTAAAGAACAGATGTATCCAGATAAGCTTATGTACTGTAAAGTGTATATATATCTTAAGTTGCAGAAGTGAGAATAAAACAACATAGAAGTGGAGTTATCCTTTAAATAGAAGAACAATAACAGACTGCAAAGGAAAAATTAAATAGAAGAAAAAAATCATAAAGGCAATATGCTCTGCTTTTGCTGCACCAAAATCAAATGCTTTCAAGAAATGAGCACAAAATGAAATATTCTAGTAGCTAGGTGTTGGTCTTCACTGATAATTAGTTTTTAATTTGAAATGATATCTCAAATTTTCATCATAATGATTATCTAGTGCAAGCTTATGAAGTTGGTGGAAACTATTGACATGATAAATCTAAAATTATCACTTCTTACTGACGAAAGGTATCTAAATATCTGGCTAAGTTACTTGCAGGTCTTTAACTTCAGAGAGAATGGTGAATGATGATTTTCTTTGAAAAACAGACCACTTTTAAATCCTTAAAGTTTTCTTCTGAAATCAGATCTATGTAAGTGGAGTCACATCAACACAAAATTTCATTATGCAACTAGGGCATAAAGTCGCATGAAAGGGGTCTTTTCCGATCTAAATGATTCTATGATTCTATGATCATTATCCTTAGTAGTAAGGACAGCTTGGCAAAAAAAATTATTCTGACAATTACAGAATTAGGTCAATTTGACCTGTCTTGAAGGTTTGTTGATTTTCTCCACTGTTTGTAGCCCCAAAAAGGAAAAAATACTGTTTGGTTATTTCTTGTTAGAAATAATTACAGTTATTAACTATTTTTATATCACATGTCAGATTTTGGGTTTAAAGTTTACATGAAATACTAGATTAAAACATTATTAACAGCAGTGTGATAATGCCAGAGAAGTTTAATAATGGGTTCAAAATATATTTGTAGGGAAAAAAAAAATAAAAAAAACTTCATCCCTTACATCTCATTTATGGTAGACAACTAAAAGACAGGAGGACAAGACAAAAGCAACTAGTTACACTGCAGAATTTCATGCTGCAACTCCTTTTTCTGTAACTAATTTCCTGTTCTGTCATGATGTAGTATTAATGAAGGAAAGAATAGTAATCATTCAGAAGTCAGCAGAGAGAAGATATAAACCTGTAAAAGTAGCTTGAAAAATGTTTCAGGCATTATTTAATGGGGTACATAGTTTGATTTTTTAAGTATGTTAGGAAGTTACATTAATATAGCTGAGCTATGACAAACTTACATGCTTAAACAGCTTATGGAAATAGTAAAGGACTCTTTGTTTTTGAGTATTTAGGACACGTGGCTGGATGCGGGGTGAACAGGGGGAAGAAATCTTGATTCATATTTGTGACTGTAATCCTTGTGCAAGTTAACTGGATTATCATGTATAAACATGGATTTTTAAATCATATGAATTCACTGACAAACACTTCCAAACAGTGCTGTTTTGCTTGTATGTGCTTGCAAAAGCTTAAACTTGGAGTAGGCGATGCCATTTTGGCAATATTTGTCAAGGGACTTTCATCAGATATTAAGATACTTAGAAATGAGCAGCTTCAAGTAACTTTTCATGGCAAAGAAATTGTGAACATAAGTTGAAGAAATGTTTTATATTGTAAGGAAATATGTGTCTGTTCTAGTGAATGGAAGTTGTTTCCATAAAAGGAGCTGAAGAGAATTAAACTATTGGTGGTATTTAGAAGGAAATATTTTGGTTGTTGTGTTCTTCTTATCACCTAAGGTCTGTCACTGAGGCCTGTACCAGAATTCTTGTGGTGTTTAAACCTCTGGCTCTGGGGATACCTTCAGCCACAGACAGACAGAATCACTAGAAGTGGCTTTGTAGTTCTATTTCATTTTTCTTTATGGTTGTACTCTGGTCATGTGTATCCCCTGAACTCCTCATTTTGCTGACTGCTTCTCTGATGATATATAGTTGCAACGTGTCATCAGTGTGCTGTGAGAACCTATTATACTGCTATATATCATTAGAGACCCTTCTCTCAAGACAGGTTACTATTATATATCATTAAAATGATGGTAGTAGGAACAGGCATCCCAGAGAGGGAATCTTAGAATTTTATATGGGGGAAAAAATCCTAGTGTATAGGTGAGTTGGAATAAAAAAAAAATATTAAAAAATAGAATACAATAGGTGGGAGTTGTAATATAAATAATATTAAAAATAAATATTATTTGTAGTATAAATTTTGTATCTAAAGAGTTTCTATGTCATAAAACCAAACTTACACAGAGTAGAAAATGTTTATAACTGAGATTTTTATGCATAAGTTATACTGTGCTGTGCTATAACTCACAGAGTTATGACAGGTATGGCCAGTCTGTGCAGAACCGTATCTAAGAGCCATTTGGAAATTAAGGGGGACTGTAGAATTTTTCAGAATCTAAATAAGTAGAAAATTCACAGTATGAATCTGCCTACTAAAGCTGTATAACTTCCTCAGAAAGAATCTCAGAAAGAATCCTTTTAATTGATGACAAGCTTGAGAAGCTGCGTACCGAGAGGAAGCTGCGGCTTCTTTTCATGAGTTTCCAGACATATGGAAACTGTAAGCAACTGTGCGTGCACATACAATTCCCATTGAAGTGGCCAGAAACTGCTACTTCAAGAGTAGAGTTTGACTTGGAATGTTTGCTATAACCTTGTTATTACAACAGTCTTTGTCAACTTCTCTTGTTAGTGAGGGTTTTGCTAATACGTGCTCATTACTGCCTTTCTAATGCAAATACATTTCCTACTTCGTAACATAAAAATGTATTGATCCTCAAAAATAATAAAAATGTGGACTATATGTATATGTGTTTGAAGATCTGGAGTGGGATTTTTTATCTCTTCTCTCACCAGCGCTGACATGCCATAATGACTTAGGTTGCTGAAATCTGTTTGTCCTTCCCGCTGCTCAGTACAGCACACAAGAAGCCTTTTCCTCTGTAATTGCTACAGAAATGTTTGCTTACAAACCAAATGATTAAAAGACAAGACTGCAACTCCATAAGGCTAATATCTTTCCTTAGAGATTTTTGTTGTTTTACAGCTACTGAAACATGATGTCTTATCACTTTCCTATTATCTGCATTAGGATTAAATATTGGTATATCTACTGCGTACTTATCAGTACTGCGTACTGATCCTAAAGCGCATAATACAGAGAGAGTGTTTTAGTTTATTTGTTTCTGTACGTGCTCTTGTGATGATAATAGTATTTCTAATCTAAAACCAAAGTAAACATTCATGTGCATACAGTGTTGATGAACGTATTACAAATAGAACAGTTTAGACTCTTGTCAGATTCACTTTAAATTATTTTATTTTTTCTGTGTTGTAGCTTTTCCTTAATCCAATTTTCCACTTTTCTAGAATATTTCCAGACTTGATATATAAAAAATAATCTAATTCTTGGTTCTGTTTTTAACACTAGTTTTAATTGTGTGATTACTATAGAGAAGTTGTTCCTGACTTTTTGAACTCATGCTAAGGTTAAGGGAAAAATCTATCAAGGTAAAGGATCTTGAGGTAGAAATGTTGTGATATTTTGACTTTGACATATTTAAATGTTCAAAACATCTTTTAAGGAATGAATCTATGAGCATTCCATCCCTGGAAAGTGTTAGATGCAGGTACAAATATACTGGTGTTATGAGTGCTGACTCTTAAACAGTTGATAAAGATGGGAAAAATTTGTACAAGAAGAGGAGATCTAGATGGCCGAAGAAACATGCTCAGGAGTGGCATTTGATATGGCTTTGCGAGCATATTCTCATCCTATGGTATGTCAACACCATCTGTTGAATAGGGACAGAGTGAATCTGACCTGCGTTGCTCCCACATTAAACTTAAATTATTGCCAGCAGTGTTACAAGGATTTAGGCCATGGTATTACAGATAGCTCAGCTCAGGCTGTACTGCAGTGTGCCTAAGGGGTACCGGGGTCTTCATATTTCCCTCCACATCTACATGGGACTGGCAAGTTTTTCCTGAGTGAATGTACTGATACTGAATACTGTTATTTTTGTTGATTGTCTTACTATAACTTAAAGCTCAATGTATCTAATAACCAGGTTAGGTCCGTCCTGGATTTTGTTAGAACATAAACAGTCTTTAGGAGAATTGTAGTTATTATATGCATGTATTCGTCCTCCAGGTGTCTTTCTACCTTTAGAATTAATCTCAAGCACTATGCCTTTATATTGAAATCTAAGTGATATCAAGAGCAAAGCAGATTACAATGTAAGCAATTATTGTAACACTATTGCAGTGACTTAAACTAGAAAGTAAATTTCCTTTCTGGCATATTGCTATGTGAGTTGGGAATCTTCTGAACCCATCTGATAACTTCTGACACTGGCAACAACTTTAAAAATGTAGTTTCTTTCAGTTGAGGGTAATTTTCAAGTTCTGGGTGCTATTTTCTAGAAACTTGTTTCTCCCAGTGTCCTGGGCTTTTTATGCTTACAGGGATCATACTAACACACACCTTTAAGTGTAAGTAATACAATTTAAAAAAAAAAACAAAACACAAAAAACAACCACCAAAAAACCAACCAACCAACAAAAAAACCCCAAACTGTTAGTTTCTTTTTTGTACTATTAAATTCAAAATCACATCTTTTCAAATTAATTTCTTTATTTATTTTCATTATGATTTCCTTCTGTAATGTTCTGACTACACTGTCATGGGGAGATTGTGTCTCTTGATCTACTGAATAACTTCTGAGATACTGCTGATTACCTGAATACTTTTTCTAATGCTATCAAATGTCAGTAAACGCAGAAGAGCTCAGACAATGGAAAACCAACCCAAAGACATACCTTTTAACTCCTAGATTAACTGAAAAGTATGTTGTTTTGCAAGCTTGGAACCTTTTGAAGTTGAATTTTGTGCTTTGATAAATTCTGGAGTTTTGTTTAGTTTATTACTGTTGCTCTTTCTTTTTGTGATTAGTCTATGTAATTCTGTCCCTGTTGAGACATTTTATACATGAGTATAAAATCAGTATATCTCTACTATCTGGTACAACTGCCAATAAAATAATAAAATATCTGAAGGAGGAAGTAAGTGAAAGAGCTGAGACGTCTGCATAAAATCATGCTTTGCCTTGTTTTTCCTATGTGTGTGCATTTGAGTGTCTCTTTAATCCTCACCTCAGCTTCTTGGTTAGTCATCAAAATTACATGCTAAATAGAAAAACAGTGAAATTACTTTTAAAATTAGGTAGAGATATTTAAATGAAATATGAAAGTTATGAAATGGAAGGCAAGGCTTTCTGCTGTCTCTTTAATTAAAAAGACTAAAAGACTGAGGTATTATTGCCGGAAATAAATAGCTGTAATATTTAAACTAACTGTGTGTGTCTACTGACCTTAGAAAAGAGACTTACAAAAAGATACAGCCAAAGAGCAGAAGAGAGGGAATAATTGCAAAGCTGAGAAACTTAATGTCTGGTGGGGATGCTTTTTCTTCCTCTATAAGTGAAGAACAGGAAGAGGTGGTCTGTCCCAGGCACTACTGGCCGGAGAGACATGTGATACCACCTTGAATTTGTGACTTCTTTTTTTCACCTATAACGCAGGTTCACAGTATGTAACTATTTAGAGAGAAATTCCAGAGGCAGAAAGGAAAGTGCTCTACTTCAAGGATACTAATGCAAGGAATGTGCAGAGCTACCATCTAAATAAGCATCTCTGTTTACTAATTAACTGTACAGAGGGGTCTCGGGAAACAGTTCGGAAGTTTCATACTGTACGCTTCTGTTTCTTCTGGTGATGCAGGAAAGAACAATTCCCTCAAAACAGCATACATGTAGAAACGGGGAATGTAGAGGCAGGTGAAGTGTAATGTGAGAATGCTTTCATCTGCTGTGTGCTCATACCCAGGCTGAATCAACTCATACTTGTCACTGGATCTTTACTGGGAGAGTACCAGGAGTGCTCTTGCCCCTCATTTTCTCCCCCATGCTCTTTATTTCTGCCAGACTAAAAAGTCTAATTAGACTTCTATTATAATTCTTTTGACTCTGTCAATCTTATTGTTACGCCCTTAAATTCCCCAAATACGCTATATAAATTTGTCAGCTGTAGAAGAGTCTTGTGTGTCTAATTAAGGCCTGACTTCACACACGGGTTTAGTAAAGATATTTACTACAGAATACACTGGTTCATTAAACGTGTAACCAGATGGACGAGAGCTTTAGGGTGAAAAGTCTAGAGAATGAGTATTCCCTTTAGAACAATGCCTCAGTTGTGATAAGGCTTTCTCTTTTCATGAACTAAGTATCAGTTCAACTCTTTCTGTGATATTTACATGTCTTAAACCCTCCTAGCTTGGAATTAATGTGACTTAATTTTCAGTGAAGTAGTAGAGTCTAATGAGGGTTTAGTTTTGGTTTCAGTCTTTCAGGAACACAGTTTTTCCATTCAGATCTGTGCAACTTGCTTGCTGTAATTCTGTTTACCAGCACTTCAATGATTACACCTGGTTAAATTACTCACATCATTAGTCACAGACTTTTCCTTGGTGATTTGTTCAACAACTTTTTCTGCAAGCGTGTGTTTTCTTTATCATAATTTGTAATATATGAGGACTTTGATTTAGGAGCTTGTAGATTGTAGCACTACAGATTAGATGGGCTGACCAAAAGGTCATTACCTGATCCAGCAGTCTTCTAATGTAAAAATGATTTCTCTTGGTTTAAATTCAGCACTTCCCTGTATTTAATTTCATAGCCATTCCTGGATTTGCATAGCTGTGTTAATTCTAGATAAATGCTTAGCTTTTGATCACCTTAAACATTTGCAGATGAAGTAATCTTTGGGTACCAAAGCTATTCCTTTTTAGGTGTCAGCTATTCCTTTCTGTTGCTAACCCTTTTGTAGTTTTATGGTTTACTTCAAGTGTTTGCACACTTCTAGTAATCAACTACCCAATGTTGATTCCAGTGTTCTAGTTTTCCTTCCTGTCCTTAAGTCCCATGTGTTATGCGTCTGTGTGTAACTAAAATTAACTTGCTGGTTTATCACATGCTGACCAGTGTCATCCATAGCTTTCCCTGTCTTTAGTGTTTACTGTGGCCTGTAGTGTTTTTTCAAGGTTGTGTTATTTTCTTTTTGGGAAATTAGTTTTATCTCCTTCTGTTTCCCCTTATTTAAGCTCTCTGTAGATGAAACTTAACTTTTCTAGATCCTTTTTTTTTTTCTGAGTTCTTTCAATTAATCTCGTTTTCCCAACTGGTTTTATAGCAAAGCATAAAATTTCAAAATAAAATTAAATACAGCTAACGCTGGACTCCTGTTTTCTTCCAAATTATCATAATTTACATATTTCTTTATAGTTTTTTTGACCATTTACAAATTTGACATTTCTAGCTTTATAAGACATATTTTTTTCCTTTTGTGTTCCAGGCTAGCTGTAGTTTGTGCAGTAATATTCATATCAAAATTGCTTATTTCACTAAGAATAAGATTATAGTATTTACTAAAATGCAATATTGCTTGTGCCTTTTTTGCTTCATCCACAGCATCTTTTGTAGGGACATACATATGTTCTGAAATGAATAAAAGATAAAATAAGGGTTAGACAATAAAAAATTCTGATTGCAGATTAGGTACTACTTATATATGCTTTGTAACAAGATGACATACTAGCAAGTGTGTCAACTCATGAGATCTATAAACAAAAAAATAGTCCTCAGAAACCACCATTCCTGCCAAATGCATTTTGAATATCTATAAAATATAACTGCACAATTATCACATTGAAGATATAAGAAAGCATTTCAGAATGAGGAAAGATAGCTTTCAATTCCTACAAAAAAGAGTATAGTTACAAGTTTATGTCAAGTGTTTTGAAACTAGATGAAAAAAGTTAGTTGATTCTGGTTGGAGTGATTGCAGACAACTTAGTGAAACAGTGTTATTCCCTCCTTGCACTTGTTTGGGTATTTGATATTTTATTTATCACCAGCACCATTGTGATCAGTTTTTTCATGTAGGTGCCTTCTCTGAGCCTACAGAAAATGATGTTTTCAGATTGATAAACCATTACTCATGTTTAACACTACTAAATTAAAAATATGCTTCTAAATATCACCTGTCAGACTATGAAGTATTTAATTTTCTTGTATCTCCATTTATAACATTATTTGTAGTAAGCTAATTCAACTTGCATTACTTAAATCACTTGATAGTCACATGACTTAGTTTTACTCCTCCTTTCTTGACATAAGAAGAGTCATAGCTAGGAGAAGATCTCAAATTTTCAGCTAAAATAGTTCAATTATGTGAAATCAAGTGGAAATGATCAATCAACATACCATCCCACCCACACAAATTAAAGGTAACTCGAAATCCATTTAGAGTAAAATAGAAAAAAAATAAGTAGTCCATCTGTCACCCTCCAGCCCCCAATTCTGTGAAAATATGCTTTGCATTTGGGTAGCTGTAGCACTGTACCAGCAGAGAAAGATTAATTGCAGTTGCATTACCTCTTTGGCCACATAGTGCCTCAAAGAGAGGAAAGAGTCTTGGGAACATCAGCAGTGTGCTGCCTATGTTAGGTTACGTTATCCTGCCAAGTTTCATGAGTCCAAATGCTTCTGCTTTTTTCCTGATTGGACAATCCCCTTATTTGAAAAAAAAAAAAAAAAAAAAAAATTGTCATCACTGAGTAGTTTATTCTTGTCTGGCAAGTAATTTCATAGGTTATACTCAGACATAAGTCTTTTAAAAGACATACTAAATAAAGAGCTAAATGATAATTGTTGTTGTTGCTGTGAAATAATTATATAGATTAGTTACAATAGGTTATATATATATATATACACATTAGTTACAATAGATGAGGTTACAATAGGACTAAAGCTTACATGATTATTGATATTGTCTAATTGATAGCATTTAATTTACTAATGGTTCAGATTGTGACCTGTTTGAAATTGTGGGTAAATCCCAAGACCTTGAGAATTTGTAAGCCTAAAATTTATCATGTAGTGTCAAGCAAGACTTCCTTCATACCCCTGAGAACTCATCAGGAGTGTGTTAAAAAATAAATATAATCTCAGATCTCAAAAGTACTTAAGAATACTGAGTATAATCTGAAGAATACTTAAAATGTCATGGAGAGTTGGACAGTATGTAAGTAAACGAGATTTTCTGGTGCTCTGTGCAGTCTCAACAATGTTATAGTATAAATAATTATCCTTTCATTACTGCTTTCTAATTTATATTGCATATCCTGAGTGGTATGTATTTTGTACTAAATCTGATAATACAATGTGTCGCTTTTGAAAGTCACTGAAAGTGTCAAAGATAAATACTTTTTGAACTAGTTGAAGATAGGTATGTTTAATGTATTACTATTTCTGGTGAATATTCTTGCATTCCACTTGAGTATCTCATGTGTAAGACTCTGACCTGTCCACTTCAGGTTAGGGACTTGAACTTGGGTATTTCCCAGGTGGGTTTCACGAACACTTGATTATTAGTTATTTTAGGATTAATGGTGATTCATCCTAATAGCTTCCCCTTTTAGAACTGCTTTGTTTCTCATAAATAATTGAATGCATTTTTAGCCCCAACAAATGAATAGAAGACTGCTTAGCCTATTTAGGAATTTCAGCCTTTTCTGTTGATAATGTACGCAGGTCTGATTCATGGCTGGGTTTAATATACATGGAACTAGCAACAGAAAAGAACGGGAACTACAGTGAATGAAATCGGTAATGATATTTTTCACTTAACTGCTCTTGGAATTGAAATGCACATGTTGTATGTATTTATGGCTGTATTTTTTAAAATTATGACACATTAAACATCTTCATAGAATTTTGCAGCACCTAGTCAGCAATAAAAAGCATGTGGTCCATGTGCTTAATAGGCACGAGTTTTTCAAAGAAGCATAAAACTGCAATAGCTGAACAGCTGGAATTCATCTAAGGGTGCCTGTACCCTTAGCATCAGTTTAGGTTTACTATTATAATTTGCTATGTAGCTTGCCATCTGGATTAAAACTGATATTAAATATTTGGATGTAGTCTCAAATCCTCTTACATTTTCTAAACATATTATGTGGCCTATTGATGCTACTGTTTCTGTTAAATGTTACACTTAAATATGATCACATTACACTTTATTTGCTGGTTACAGGTGGAGTGGATATTTGGCCTTTTGTCTGCTAACTTTATAAGTGTGTGTCACTTTAGAATTTGGAATCCATTCAATATTGAGGAAAAGAGGACACTTTTCATCTGAAGATATCAGTTTCCATTAGTCTCTTCTTTGAATCTGTGATGTAAAAGCTTAATATTTCTTTAATGTATCTGTGGAGTGTCGTGGAATCTATTTGTTAGAGAAGGTCTTAAAAATTCTCTGCCTTCAGGAGCCAAAAGGTTTGTTGTTTTCCTCTGTCAGGAAGTCTTTCCAGTAAGTCAGCAGAAGATACTTGACTATTGACCCATAGGGAATGAGGGCAATAGGAGCAATGCTTATAAGATCAAGAACTTTCTTGCCTCTTGAATGAAATGTATCTTCTTAAACTGAGAACAGAAATAGTGTGGCAAAACCAAATCATCTTGATAAGGAATATTTCTTCCTCCTTTTTCAGAAGTCCTCAAGAGCTTTGCGTGAAATTTGTGCATTCTGGGGATGCCCCATATGGGATTCCACACCTGCTTTATATGAATTTCTCAAGAACTTTCTATAAATATTTTTTGCCTGTGCTCTCTGTATGCTACATATGTTTTTTAAGGCTCTTTCTTGATGCTTTCTACAAATCCCCCAAGCACTTTCTAAGATTTTTCCGTCTGCTTTTTAGAATGCCTAAATGGGTTTTTAGAAGTTTGACACTTGCTTTTTAGGTATCTCCCAATATATTTTTCTCTAATGTTTTCCATGAATTCCCCCTTTTCAGTCTAAGAATCCGTGAAGAACTCCCACCTGCTTTCTATGAACGCTCTGTGGTGTTTCTTAGGAATTCCAGAAACAGATGTAGATACTCATAAACTTGATCTTGATGAGGTTCCTGGATTTTTATTTTTCCTGTCCTTCAAACAGACTCAGTGTTTTAAAAAAGTAAAATATTTTATAAATGATAGTGTACTCACTATGGTGGCTTGTCACCTCTGCCTTTATGACACCTGTATCTAGTTTGCTGCTTTTATATTACAGGCTTGTCAGGACAATTATTTCTGCATGGTGTAGAGTTGAATACATTGGGATTCCTGCCTTTCTTGTCTCTTAGGTATTACCATTGTGATCATGACTATACAGAAGAGTTGTAGGGCAGTAGGAAGATAGAAATGAAAGGGAGGGAAGTTGTGAATGTGTTATTTGAACAAGTAGTATTTTATATGCTTATAGCCAAAAAGGCTTCAGATTTGGTCAGTGTGACAGAAGAGTGCAGTAAAAGTGATGAAAGTGTTATTAAGATGGGAAGAGAGTGAGAAGCAGGAAGAAACTTCCCTTTAAGTGTCTACTAGTGATCAGTTTAAAATGTTGGATAGTTATTAACATAAGAGGTATAATATACTTAAAACTATTCTAACATTTGTATATATTAATCTTTCCCGTGCAATAGGAATGCAATATAAGTTTGAAGCCACACAAAACTAGAATAGTGATGCTGTAATCTTGATGGAACACATAACATTGAATTCACTTCACTTTTTAATTGAGTTAAATGTCTAACGGGGATAGTGCTGGTATTATGAATATGATACAGTTTGATCCTGTTTTGAAGTACGTTCAGAGATACACTAAGGTTTATTAATAAAGATTGGCTTGTTCTTCTATTGATCAGTCGTACAGATCACACTACCATCATGAATTTCTTTACTTGTTAAGCACTAAGCCACCTACATCTAAGTGCTACTTAATGAAATGACTCTTCTGGGTTGGAAATCTGGAAAAAAGATTAAAAGAGTGAGGATACAGATAAAACTCGTTGCACCTACTACAAGTAAGAGTACACAGATGCTGAAAGTGTGATTCAGTGTGTTTGAGGGGAGGGAGAAATCAAGGAGGGAGTGTTGTTTAAGGAAAAATGTTGACTTCCTTTCATGCTGTGTTTCAGGCATAATGTACAATTATGTAAATAATGAAATATATAAATTCTGAGTGTCTCTGTGAACTCCTTCCTTGATCCCATGTACATATCTCTGATCTTAAAATGATTAATGTGAGCTTGGTACTTATGCGGGAACTAAACTGATAGTCTGGGGGAATGGATCCTTTGGATATCTATATGGGAGTGATAAAAACTTCTTTACACAGCTTTGTCCATATGCTTAGCACTCGAAAGCAAACTACTTAATTTGTGACCATATGCCAACAGCCTATCATGGTGTAAAAGGCTTCCAAGTAGTGTGAATGTAGCTAGCCAGAAGCTGCTTCTCTGACCTATACTGCTGTGACTGTTGCAGTCATGATTCTCTTTACTTGCAGAGTAAATGTTTTCTTTTGCAGCAGATGAATGCTGGAATTTTGCTCCTGAGTGCTATTGATTGTGGGCTTCCAGTTCCCAGCTTGCCTACAGGCCATGGCTGCTTATTGGTGCCCCAGCACATGTCTTGTATTTTGAAACTAGTATAGCACTCTTGATCAATTGTAGTTGTCATAGAAAAATTGTGGCAAGTTTGAATATGAAAGAGACACTAGGAGGATATTGCCTTAGTATGAGATTCTTGCGTATTGTGGATAAAAATTTTGCTCGATAGCCTTGCTCAAATGCCAGTTTTGAGGAGACTATTCGTGCACTGCTCAAATATCTCTTATATTTAGCACTGCAGGTGGCATTGTTACTGAAAATAAAACCAGTGTAAGGAGAGTATTAATCACAGGTTGTGTTTTGCTCAAATAAGTTTAAAAAAAGAAATCAAACTTCCCCAATATTACATCTCTCGCTACATCCTAATGCTATACTAAGGGAGTGGGAAGGGAACGCTAATAGTAATTAAAATTAAAGAGATAAATGGAAATGTTGTATCCTAATTTTTTCTCATGTTGTACAAATAAGTACATTTTGGAACAGAATTCAATTTCAAATTTTAAGTTTCGAAGTTTTTGCAAATTCTGTAACAATAGACAGTATAAATTTAAGCATGAATCAACAAGAACTTTGATATATAGACTCCCAGGCCAATGCTGGAAGGAACTTCTGGATGATATCCAGTCCAGCCCTCTGCTCAGGACAGAACCAATGTATAGTGGCTTGGTCGGGTCACGTCCAGTCAAGTTTTGATGCATCTAAGGAGGGAGAAGTATGAAAATGTGTGTTCCATCTTAAAAAGTTATAGAAGCCTGGACAGCTGCACTGTCTTCACTGAACTCATGTAAGAGGAGGCTGGCCACTATCAATATTTTACCACAAATATTTTATCACTTTGACTGAAGTGCAAGGTAGGAATTAGTGTCTCTTGAAGGGCAGGCAGTATTTCCACTGATGTTGACCTTGCTTGGCTACTTTAAGCTATATGTATCCATCATAAGCCATCATAACGTAACAGAAACTTCTAATAATTCAGAATTTTTGGAAGAATGTGTAGCACATTTTTAGGCATCAGTTGTGTTGAGCACTGGAAAACCTGTCTCACACTGTATTCTGCAGTGTGTTCTTGAAACGTAAACACCTTCGACTGTTACAGGGTAGGAGGTGAGAGGCATATTAACTCCTGAATTTGCACAGATCTACTCAAGTATATTGAGGGATTCTTCTCTTGTGATAATTATACTATATAATTTTACAGATACCAGATTCACCACCTTTGCAAATTTAGATTATGACACCAAAACTATATTCATAGTCCATGGTGATGGCCAGAGAAAATCCAGTTGAGGTGCAAGTAAGGATTCAACACTGCTTATGGGACTTGACACAGCATGCATCTAGACTGTTTTGGATCCAGTAAGTGCACAAAGGTGCAATAAAGAAATTGATTTGGTTATTTTGTGGTTTGTTTGTTTTTGTTTTTTTTTTTTTTTTAAATGTAGCCTCTGATCAAAGAATCCTTGTGATAGAACAGAGCCAGCAACTGTGTCAATGCTTTGATCTACAATAAGTAAATGCAAAAGAGAATCTGATGACACATCACAAGTGCATCTGCTTGGTATCTTGAACTACAGGCCTGTTTTGCAGAGATCTGTCAGTTCGTGCTCTGATGCTCTATCTGGCACTTCTCTGATGCTTCTTTGAAATAACATGCTGTTGGACATCGTAACTGCCTCCATGATGAATAGCATAGTCATATGCCAACAGCACAGCAAGCGTCTCAGTGACACTGCTTTTGCTGTCTACCACCCTTAGTACTGATGATTCAAGGTAGTTCTGGAGCATTCTCCTTATTAGTTCCTCTCATAAAGACCACATATATGATGATCTGTATGTTGAATTTATGGCCAGTTATTTTCTTTGTGTGTCCTACTAACTTGGGGATATGTGCATATTCTGCCTCGTAAATAAATATTTGAGAACTGGAGCACTCTAATAATGTCATTATACATACATTCCTTCACTAAGCTTTTAATCAGCTCTTGTTGTAGAAAGTAAAGACAGAATTTCCTTAGGATGTAGTTCTACATGGCCTAACAAACTAAGACAGGCATTTTCATATCTTCGTGACCCAATTTAGAACTTAAACCGATAAATGGTTGGATATTCAGACCACGGACTCTAGGTAAATCACTGATGTGTAATTCATTTAATTTTTCCCTTTCAGTCAGTATAGGGAGGAGGACAATTTAGCAATCTTACATTATTCATATAATCTAACTTAGACGTTTAAAATACCCGGAAAGTTAAAACATGCAATACAATTTCTAAGAAATGTTAATATGCAGGAGCCAAGAGTACTATACTGCTGTGATTTGAAAGTAAGTGTAGTTTCTGTATTGTAATTAGTACTTTCTAAGGGATAAAATTTCATTGAGACTGACTTCTAGTTAGCTAAGGAATAAAAATAACCTAGAAGGCCCAGTATCTTTTTTGGGGTTTGGGGGGTTTGTTTTGGTTTGTTTTGGTTTGTTTGTTTTTTTTTCCCTGTCAGGGAAATTTTGCCAAAGAGAACTCTTGCTTTAGTGTTTGTGTTTAAGACTGAAAACTAATGACAGATAGTGACTGAATGCATCTCCCCTTCATTGTATATATATTACAGTATATTTCAGGGTATGAAAATTTATCAGTTGACAAAACTATAGCTGCGGTTATATAGGGATATGATTTTAAGCTATTGTCACTGGAGGTTTGGCTTTTATTGCTTGTCTTATGCTTCCAGAGGTCATTAGTTTTACTTTGCTTTGGACTTTCATTTTTGAGCCAGAGAAGTCGTAGATGTTTACTTTCCTCATGGGCCTGTTTACCTGTAAACTTTAAAATGTTTTTGTGTCTCGTTTCCCATGACTTCCAAAGGCAGGAAGACTGCTGCAGAAAGGGATGGAGTAGTCAAAGCCCTCTTAAAGAAGAAGAAAATTCTGTTTTGGGGGTTTGGTTTTGTGGGTTTTTTGTTGTTTTTTTTTCCTACCTTACTACTACTTCTCTGATTCACCTTGCATATTGGGAAATACTTAATGCAGAGACGTGCCAGGCTGCAAATTCCTACAAAGTACAGGAAAATAATGATATTCAAGAAAGCACTCTTTGATAATTGTATGTTGATTCAAGCCACTGACTGTGATTCTGATATTTTTGGTCATTAGTGGAGCAGATTACAAACAAAACAAAAACATGTATCTGGGAAAAGGTAATGAAATATTCTGTTTGATCTAGCAATTTCCTGTTTAACACCTCTACTTTGTCTTATTGATTTCTGTACATTACTTCCTGGATAATAATGTTATAGAATAAAAGAACTCTAACAAAAGTATCAAAACAGTATTTGATGTCTCCATGAATGGTAAAATGGCTTCCACACTCTACACCCCCAAAAAACAAACAAAAAAACCCAAAAAGCAAAATCATGTCATTGAAAAGAAAGGTTAAATTTGGTTTGATCTGTGCTCTGAGTTTTCTAGCATATTCATTATTCCATATTGAAAATTAATAGAACTCAGGAAAAAGGTGTTTTCTATTTTGCTTTACCACTGGTTAGCCAAAAAAAAAAACCCCAACCTAGCAACCCAAAATTTGGTGACAGACCTGCAGTTGTAAGATATCGAAGCTGACTTCATCAGTGTAAGCTTGACCATGCCATAGCATCACCAGCTAATTTTAATTTCTTCCATATTTTTTCTTTCTTGCTTGAGGTCACTCAAAGATCACAGGATTTATTGGAAGCTTTTCTCAGGCAGCTGTGAATGTTTTATATACTGAACAGTAGTATAAAGTGAATAATTCAATTTTGATGCGTCAATGTACTGTGTGTAACTAATAGTTACATAAACTGTTTTTAACCAAATAGCAATAACAGTTATTGTTTCTCTATACATGAGTAAGAGAATTCTTTACCAAATCCCTAGGTACTGAATGTATTAAATGTTCATAGAACTGATGCGGCATGAATCTGTAAGTGGCACCCTCAGCAGTACTTCTGTTCCAGTCTCCTTCCTTGTCTTAGACCAAAAGAACTTCTTCACTGTCATTTAAGTCCACCGTTCTGAGATGCTAGCCAGGGATTGGGACTGAGCCACAGATTGTGTATGCAAATGAATAGCTTCCCTCCTCCTGGGTCATGGCTCTAAAATGCAACCGCAAGATTATATATATGCATATGATACCTTTAGTGAGATTTAATGTAATACTGAAGCTAAACATTATTAAATATTATAGTTTCTATGGTGGAGATTGAAACAAGAATACAACACATTTTAAAAACATCATATAGTCTGGTATTCTGGCCTTCCAAGCACTTGAGAAGTGACACAAGGACATAAAGATTTAACTCTCCATGCATCTTTCTTCAGTCAGAATTCCCTTGTACTCTTGCCAGAACGCCTGCTGTGGCTGTACATGTCTGGCTTCCTCAAAACAGCTATCACCTTTTGAGAAGACTCACTATTTGTTTAGTATTGCTCTGCTATAAATTCAGCTGTAGCCAAATTTACTGCTGATCCAAGAGCTGTGAAATATAAAATATTTTGTTGATTATTAGAATTCCTTTCTGTATTTTAAAATTCAGAAGGAAAAGAAACAAAGTGACAAAATGCAAACAAAGAAATGCTGCTACTACCTTGCTATCTGCATGTGTTTGCACTATGAAAGATGGGTCACAGGCTCTGGTAAGACTGTTTGGTGTTATGAGCATTGTAACAGTGACTGAACCCATAAAAGTATTTAATTGCTGTCCTGATGGTAATTACCTCAACTTTTCTGCCAAAATACCCTCTAGTTGTAGTTTGGGGAGTTTTAATGCTGTGGAAAATAATTAAGCAGTTATCACCTGTCCTTTAGTGCAAAGTTTCTCTAAAAGCGTTACTGTTCAGCATGGCTGAACCATAAACTAGATACACAATTTAGTGGCAACTTAGTTTCCAACTATTTCTTGAAGAACTAAGATACATATTCTCAAAATTCACCAAATGCTCTCAGGGATTCAAAGCCTGAGGGTTTTCTCACAGAAGTTCTGATGTGAGTCAGGATGCCAATGAAAGGGATTCTCTCCCTGTCTCATGCCATGTTTTTTCATGACAATGTATAAAACCCACTGTTACTGGTGCTATTTAGAGTTGTAATACCTAAATATATAATAAGCCATTTTCTTCAAAAGAGAAGTCTTGCACTGCTATTTATTAACTTTCAATTCTCCTTATACAGAAATGACCCTTCAAATCCTTATTTTGTTTAATATGTTACCTGTATAAGGGTAGTATTTGCATATTATAGGACTGCTCTAGTCTGTCAAAGAAAAAAAGAAAAGTACACTTATACTTTTTTGTGAGCCTCCACTACAGACTGTTGGTAAAGCTAATTTCCTTAGTTAATGGAGTTCAATATTTTGAATTAGTCCCTCTGCAACTTGATGCTGAGGATTTCTGGAGAGTATCCTTCAGAGAAGCAGACCTCCCTCTGAAATGGTAACTGCTGTAAATGAAAATAGGAGACAAACTTGAAGAGATCATTTACTTTTTTCTCTCACATGCACACACTCTTTCTGCTTGAAACGGGGTTATGAGCTACAGATAATAGTTTTTGTTTCTCAAATTAAAATTTCTTTCTAAACTTAGTACATTCGAAGAATCTGTCAATAGTATCTTACTAGCAGGTACTTCAAAAATTAAGTAGAAAAGAGACAGATAATTGACAGATAAGAAGATTAATGTCACGTTTAATGTGTTGATATTATTCCAAAGTTTAAATAGGAAGGCTTAAGATAGACTATTTCCTCTTAAATTAGAGGCAGAGTTATGGATTACTGAGGGAAAGGGGTTAACACTAACATCCATAGATCTGTATGCTCTGTTAGAGTTCAGTGGTTTATGTTCAGCTGCACACATGGAACTGACTATGAGGTGAAACTCTGGGGAGTCAAACCCATAACGCTTGCTTGGGTATTGAAACTCTCTAAAGTGCTTGCATTTTTCTCAAGAGTGTTTTCAGTTATGCATGTGATACTGAGCATTGAGATTATGTATTGAATGGTGTCCCTGATAGAAATTTCTGTCTAGATGGATCGCGTTAAGGCTAATCTGTGGATTCTAAAAAAATGAAAAAGTTTGATTACATCTAGAGTTTTGGGGTGGGGAAATGGAGGAAAGCAGCTTAGTTTTTATATAACTAAGTTACTTCTGACTATGCTGCACTGCAGAATTAGAATTCTGCACCTTGGGGTTTAGCAGTGCAAGCTATTCAGGAGTGTCATCTATTCAGAATTAAGGGTTTCAGAACTTTGGGGAATTGTGAAATGTTTTAATGTCACAATTGTTATATTTAAGGCCTTTAAAACTCATTTATGTCATTAAGTCCTTTTATGAGCTTAGAATTAAAGTTGTTTGTGTAGGATACTGTGTCTTAGGTGTGCTAGACCTGCTAGAAAGAAAGACGACTAAGACTTGGGAAACTTCAGTATGGGGAACACTTCCAGGACAGGAAAAGTAATAGCTGGTACTTAATAAGCAAGTAATAAATCACACACATACATATTTGAAGTCCTCTATAACTTTTTTCTTGATTTGATCAAGGAAACTGAAACAAATTCACATATAGATAGCTCTAAGGAATTATACTAAAATTACTAAAATTTGGAGTGCTGGAATGGTAATAAAAGTAGGCAGAGGAAAAAAAAACAAACAAAAACCCACTATAAAGAAATGTAAAAGAATTTCAAAGATTTTTTACCATTTTTATACCAAGCTGACGTGATTGCCTGTAATTGAAAAAGGTTAGAAATTGGATAGAGTGCAGCACTCATCTTTTAAAGTCAGGGACAAGGAAACTTCCTTTATAATTTCTTTGCATAGCAGAAACTATTTATTCTTCCCCTTCTAGCTGCTCAGTATTATGGGCACTTCTGTGTACTGAAAGTTTTCACAAAATCCAGGCATGAAAACAAGTTTATAAAAATAACTTTGGCTGAGAGATACACAGAGATATTGACTACTCAAATAGGTCCTGTAAGAACAGCTCAAGAAAAATCTCAAAAATTTAGTTCTTCAGACATTCCCATCTTCCACAGGTGTATATTTATGGTTGTTAATGCAGGATTGGGCAAAACGAAGTAGGGACATGAGGTGAATGATAGTTTACTTTAGTTCTGTGTGGCACATTCCCAGGTCCTCATTGTCTCCCAAAAGAAGGTGTAAAAAAGTAATTTTGGAATTATAGCTGACTTTGCCTACTGGATTTCTTTCTATAGTCATTGAGAATTTAAATGGGAATAGGATTAGGCTCATATTGTAAATTATAGATAGATAATTACTGAATAATTACAATAGATATTTACTGGATAAATGTATTTTGAACTCCTACATTAAATGAAATAGATTGTAATAGTGATACAAAATTTGCAATAGAATTATAGTAGAATCTAGCTAATTAAGATGTTAGTCTTCCTATGATTTCTTATTATTCAATGTGTCTTTTTCCCATTAGACTGCAATAGAACAGCTCTGCAGCATTTCATCAATAGGGTGTAATTCTTTGTAATAGCTTAAGTGTTTCTAGATTTATCACTGAAATAAAAAATACCACACCTCCAAACTGAAGACATTATAAAAGGAAATGAATCGAGATCCTTTCTGCTGTATCTTTCCTTTTACAAATCCACATTGTTATTAATGCCATACATTAATTCCACATGACTACATCTTTTCTTCAATGAGGATGAGATGTTAAAAGTATTGTATAGTGGCTCTATAACTAGCCATTCTAATTTCCTCTGGTCAATGTCCTCTCTAAATAAATTTGATTCCAAATAGTGAATGCAGTAGTGCTTTACAAATAGTCTGTCTCTGTACTATTGATGTAGTAGCGTTAGATATAGCAATTCTGAAATCCAGGAGTTGTAACATATATATTGTATAGAAGGCTAAACAGCTAACAAAAACACCTTTGAACTTCTTGCATTGAACTAGGTCACATCTTTGGAGAGTTTACAACCATCATGACCACCATTACAGAGCAAGATAATGTGGAGGGAAAAGTTGTAATTCAGTTTTACTGTCTGATTGATGGGACAATAATCCCATTGTGTGGTTTGTTAGTCAGAACCGGTGTTCAGTTCTTAAGTAGACTAACTTAGAAACCACTGTGATGTCGAGGCAACAGGAGGCATACAGTATGTGCTACTGATATGCCTCTAGGCAATTTATTTTGACCTTTTGTATATTCTGCACAGAATAAAAAAAAGACTAAACCTTCACAAAGTGGTGTTCACCACTACACTTTATAAGTAGTAGCGCTCTTTTACTACTTCTACTGAATTTGTCTGTATTTCTTTTAAATTCATGTGATTACATACAGAAATCTTGAAATATCTTAGTAAAATAGCTTAAAAAATATACAGAACTAGTGCGATTTGTGGAGTCTGAGTTTACTCAACAAACAAACAAACAAAAAAACCCCACAAAAAAACCCACAAACACAGTAGTGCATTGGTACTTGCCCAGGAATGTTCTTGTCAGCTCTTCAGCTGTCAACTGAAAACAAAAATAATTTGGAAGATTATATATAACGTTAATGTTCATGAGTATGTTGTGGTTTGATTTTTCTTTAAATTTTATTTTTTTTTTATTTGTTTTAAGCTTTGAGTCAGAGTCCAAATCAGAACCCAAAATGCACTGATTCCACTATAAAGGCTAGTTTTTGCAATGAAGGGCCGTACTGCTAAGGAAAAACAGTCCTCATTAGTAAAGTTACGTAATTTCTCCAGTTTTGCAATCTTTGTTTCAGTATAAATGGAAACAAGAGGTTTATAATATGATCAAATGTCAAAGTTAATGTTAAAAGAACATAGCAGAATAAAGCATGATTCTAAATGGAGAAAAGACATGTCAGCTCTGCATCTGATAATAAATGTGAAGTGCAAAAAGGGGGGGTGTGCCTCAACATTGAGCCAGGTGTCTTGAAAATGGCCAGTTTTTTTCTATTTATACGTTTGAACTAAAGAAGAATGGGTGCTTGGCCCATGTTTTCACTGCACTTTTCACTCATGTAAGCAATAGGGTAAGGACTTCACCATGTGTTTTCACTACAAGTTAGCCTAAACCTCCTTGATTTTTTTTAACCCATCCCTATCTTGTGATGGACTAAACAATGCAAATTTTTAATTAATACTACAGTGCAACCAATGCACCTTCCATGATCAAATTAATGTTTAAATTACAGAAAGCTTTATTGTTTCATTATTTCATATAGATCAAAAGTTAAAACTAGGCCAATGAGGAATTCAGTATTTGTCAACTAAGATAAGTATATAGACACAATTTTCCAGTTCTAATTATTTTAATTCCTCAGACAGAATTCCTAACTTCATGTTGAGTGTATGAGCCAACTGCTTTGGACTCATTTTATTGAGTGTATGGAGTGCATGATAAAATGGTCTTGAGAGAAAGAGCTACAGGGTACCCCAATTGTTCAGCGGTTTGCCTAGTGGGTGGGTGGCAGTTGGCCTCTGGAAGCCGCACAAAGATTCAGATGGTCAACAAGCAGTTACCAAATTCCACATTCGTGTAGTGCTTTTTAGTTCTAGATTGTAATGATTCTATTTTAAAGAAAAAACAAGCAAAAAGCAAACCAAAGTGTCCTTAATTATCTCACATAGTTAGACACTAGCACTTTTGTTTTTGCGCTTGATGATCAGTTTAGTGTCCCCCAGTTACCTTATTACCAGTGCTGGGGCATTGATTCAGTAGTGAGTCAGTGAAAAGAGAAGAGCTACTTAATCTCCATTACTATTGCCTATAAAAACTCTGTTCCTTAGAGGACTACCATCCAGCTACTTGCCACGCATAGCACTGCTTAATTTATGAAGCCTGACAGCAAGGCAGTATGACTGCCAGTACTGTCTGTGGCTGTTTGCAAATATTGGCACTTTTGTCCCATCTTCTTTTTTTCTATTATGGGGTAGGGTGTTTTGTAGTCTGTGGGACGCCTTTTCTCAAATGACCTTAGACTGAAAACTTTCTGAGAAGGACAATTCTAAAATCAAAGAATTAGCATGGCTGTCACACTTTAAATTGTTTCTGTACTCATAAATAAAATTACTTAGGTGGTTGAGCTTACTCTTTAGTGGCAGTAGTAAATACTATAAAATTGTTGCAAACAATTTTATATGGCTTTGGCAAACTGTGTAGAAGCATCCCAAGAGCATGCTGGAGCAAAGAATGAACTATGTCTAGTCCTTCCAAACTTCAAACTGAAACAATTGGTAGGTATCTTGTATAAGATATTGTGCAAGTTCCTATTTTGCTTGTGGAAAGAAGGCTGCTTTTTTTTTTTTTCCATGTGACAGCAGTAACCTTCAAAGTCTACCCCCAATAAAATAAAAATGTGTGGAGCTATTTGAAATAGGATAGTTAAGTCAAGGTATCAGGAACTATACAGTAAGGAAGTCTACTCTGTAAGTCTTTTACTTAAAAAATAGAATGATCTTAAAAGTTAAAGTATTTGACAGTCCTCTGATCTAAGACCCATGAAATGCCGACAATATAGAAGTTTGACATTTCAAAGCAGCAAGTAGTTTTATTAAACTTACTAGCTTGAAACAGACTTTTATTGAAATAATGTAAACTTTATCTCTTCACTCCATGTTTCAAAAACTATAGTGTGAAACAATTATGCAAAATATGATGCAAAAATTTTCTGTGTGCTTTTACATAACCTTGGGTATCTTTTTGTTAAAAACAAAGCATTGACTTACTTTTGAGTGAGAAATATAATTGGACAAAGAAATGGGAAGCATAGGTATGTGATCCACTTCAGGCTGTCTTCGATTTAATGAGTGTTAGTATTAAGTTAGTGGAGTTCAAATGTTTGGGAGCCAGGTGAGGAGAAAGATCAAAATTTCCTAGCGTGGGTGACGTTTTGATTAAAATTATGGCTGACAGAATTACCTTTCTCAGCTTCTCCTCATAAGAGTGAAATAGTCACAGTGATATTTGTACCAGATTTTTTAAAGGAAATTCTGAACTAAAAGGAAAATTTTCCTAAAAATAATTCATTGTTTAGAATTGCATCTTCTTGCATGTAGATATTTTTTCTGACTTAATTCTCAGTGATTCCCTTTTCTGTATTTGGAAGAAGAGAAAGCAACTGATTAAGGAACAAGGATGGTTTTAGCTGTGAGTGTACAATTCCATTTAGAGGAAGCAATTTCCCCAGAGCAGCGTTAGTTTGTGGGGAGGTGTGGAGATGACTCCCCTGCCTCTCAAACAAAGCATTTCTCTACTCCGGAAGAAGGGTCTTTTTCTCCAGCACTCCAGAACATGACAATGTCCTTCCACAGCCTGGAAACTGGGGCTTTGAAAACCCTAGCAATTTACTGCAACAAATGTTTACCTCTATCACAGTAACTTGTACTTCTCACTATCTTTTGTTCTGCTTTCTCTTCTGGAACAATACATCGTGGATTTTTGTTGTTGAAACTGTTGTTCTAGTCTCCAAATCCAGGCTGACTTTATCACAAAGGAAACGCATTGCTGGGCAATATTCATTGTCAGGATTTCTATAACAGGATTAAAATCAAAAGTAAAACAAATAAATAACTCTTATTTATATTTAACTTTCTAAGTTATATTGGTCTGGCCTATTCATAATTCCTAAGACTTATTATAGCAATTAGAACTGGAGAGTAGAGTTCAAAGCAATTTTCTGAATTTAGGGCTAATTCATTTGGGGCAGACTGCTCTGTTTTCCTTTCCATTTCTTTATACCTATTCTCTGTTTTACTGGCTTTTGCTTTTGGATTGTATGTAGCAAATGCTTTTGATGTCTCCCAGTGTAGCCAAGTACTAAAAGGTCATAATTAATGCATATTTGATGGAGCTGAGCGACTTGTGCACAGAAAGCATATCTTCTCTTTGAATCTAGTCAGTATTCGGCTTTCAGCTGTCCTTTTTCCAGAAGAGGTTTTTTCTAGTGGTGCTAAGATATTTATTGTAAGAAAGTACATTCTATAAACATAGTTGGTCAAGTTTAATCTGCGGTATGCAACTGGTTTTTGGGAAAGTGTAGGATGTGGGTACTGGGGCTAGCTATTTTGCCTTGCTAGCTTTATGGGACCAAACTCTTCTCTGTCGGGTTTTGTTACATGCCAGTATTACATGGCATGTGAAGAACAGATAGGAAATCACTGTTTTCACAAACAACTATTGTGAATAATCTTATAGGTATATTATTTCTCATATTGGAATGCTTTAGTTTTCATTGTGTCTAATTTCAAATTATTATTACCTTAGGAGTATTTGTTTTAAATACATATTTTCTATTTAGCCAGTGTCTGTACTCATAGAGCTCTACTGCTGCAATTGCTGCTTAAAAGATACATTTTGAAGGCATTATGTTTGTGTTTAAAAATAAACAGATTACTTACTCTAAGCATGCATTGTGGGTTTCTGAAACCCCAGTGACTATTCTGAGACCAGATATTTTTGCTTCTATGCCTAAAAAACCCCTCATTTGAAATCAAAATTATTGTCCATTATTTATACAATGTGATGACTAGAATAACTTAATTTTAGGCTTTTACATATGTATAGTCATTTGAGAATTGTTGGGGTAAAAGTAGGTTTATGTCTTTTATCTGTTAAATCAAAGATACAAATACAAAATTAAAGCTCAAGGACATTCTGTGGATGTGTGACATTTCCTAAAAGAATTGTAGATAATAAACCAATGACTGGATTAGTACAATGAGACCTGTTGTAAATATAGTATTTTCATGGGTGATGGATAAAATCTTGCTCTCGGTATTTTTAATGCTATTTAAAAAAAACCCACACCTTTGTTCAGTCTGCTTGTTCAAAGGTTCAGAAGCAATAAAGCCCATTTCTAGCCATAATACATTGTTCAAGTCTGTTCAGAACTTGTCATGATTTAAAAAAAAAAAAATCACAAATGTCAATGTGTTGATCTCAGCACCAGATAATTTCTGTGGTAAACAGGCTGCCTTTTTCGGTGTTTTCTGCAGAGCTATTATACCCAAAATTTTACAAGGCACAGAGAAGAACAAAGTGCCATGTTTAGAGCTTTTACGTGTTCACAGATTCAAAAAACCAAACTTCTTAAATGAGAATATCCTGGGCAGTGGAATGGGGGAAGGGTGGAGCACATTTGAGTCTCAGCTACAGTAATTAAAAATGTTATAACACCTCAGTGTTTTAAGTGTTAAAAAAAAAAAAAAAAGTTACCAGCTCTGGTTGAAAGGAACAAGAAAGATGGTTTGCCGTGTCTACCTTCAGCAGGTAATTATACCTGAACACACGTGAAATACACGTGTGTTCTAGAACGTTAGCATTGAGTTGTCCTATGCTAAGGAAACTAATAGCAAAAGTACAGCTTGCTTCAGCGGGAATAGGATCGGGTCTTTACTAAAGTCACTTACATGGAACACAGACTTTCTGTGGTGACTCCATAATAAATAAAACTGGGGGCAGTGCAGGTAGAATTTCTTCTATGTGAAGTTGTCTGGCATATGTATGTGTGTATATATACGTGGCAAACGTACAATCCTCTCATCTCTCAAGGGATTTTATATAGTAGCACTACTGTTTGTTGCTGCTGATACAAACTATCTGTAAACAAATTCTTGTTGCAGTTATAATTAACCTGAGTGTTCATGAAAACCTACCGTTTTTCTTGTCAGAAAACCCGTATTTTGGGGGATAAGCATATAAAACACATATGGAAGAATATCTATGGAATAGGTTAAAATCTATTAAATGTACAGGTGGATATTGTAATGACTTAACGAGTTGAAGGTATGGTAGAAAAAATATCTTTGCATATTCTGCAAATGAATAAGGAGTAAACTTTCAAAATGTCACAAAGCAGACTGTTATCAATATGTATCAACATCCTCAAGCTACTCGTTGGCAATAAATGTCAGTAGAAATTTTTACGGCTGTTACAGCTTATCTGCAGTTTGTAATAAGCTTTGTGCATGGCCCATTATTTTATGAGTGAGAACAACTGTCAAATGAATGTATTTGTAATGTCAGGAGTTTCATTACTACATGACCGCAGGCGGAAGGCTAGGTGCTAAACTGCTGCTAGGTTTATACCTTTTGACCATACTTTTACAAAAAGGGCCATGTAACCTGCTACTTTCATTACTTATTCTTTACCTTTTTTAATTAATAATTTAACTTACATTTCTTATAGCCTCATTATCACTCCACTATTTCATTAACTAATCATTATAGCATTGCGGTTTATAGCTTTACAGGCAAGGAGACTAGAAGTATGAACCAGTAGCTTTAAGTTACGTAGCAAGAGCTCTGATTTGCAAGCAGAGCCTGCAGCAGTGTGGATTTTATGTCATTAGAAATCTTTTCATCTTTCTTTTTTATTTAAAACAGAAGAAAAGATTTTAATTCTTTCTCAGAATGATTCATATCCTGTGGATTTTTTCTATTAGGCAATGAAGCTATGATATTAAGATTGAGTATATAAATAATTCTCATAATTCACACAGAAGAAAGAGAAATAATTACCTCTGAACGTTTCATTATGAATGGAATTCTGTCAAAAACTTTAAGAAGGGGGCATTAATACAAATTAAGGTCTTAGGAACTCATATTTTAAATACTTAATCCTGTATTTTA
Organism: Tringa tobata; assembly: GCA_033628505.1. Lineage (NCBI taxonomy): Eukaryota > Metazoa > Chordata > Aves > Charadriiformes > Scolopacidae > Tringa > Tringa tobata. Next base: position 10,686,739 of record JAHREE010000559.1, on the reverse strand, counting down.
TTTAACTTTTGCCAGACCAATAAGAATTTTTTTAATCGGCAAAATGAATTACTGTGCTGGAAAAACATTAACTATGAAATGTAAAATCCCTATGATGAACAAATATTTTATATTTTATTTCTGTCATTGCAGAGTAGCTGAACTTGTATGAATTACCGGCTCTGTAGAGTTGACCATATACTTTGTGTCTTCAATTTCATAAATATTTGTTTAGCAGAAGAATACAGCTCATTTAAAGTGATTCTGTAAAATAGTCTCAATCTGCTTGTCTTTTATATTACATTCAGGGTAGACTGAAAGAAGAAATAAAGCTAGATGCTTTTATTCTTGAAAACTGTAGATCTAATGACATCTGCTGGGAAAAAGGAAAGGGCTGTATACATTTTTGGAGTACTGATACTTTAGCTTGAATAGAAATCTGGACAAATGGACGGTTCTTTGGTGCTGCAGATTTCGGTTAGTATTGATAAGGACATGTCAATGTGATATTAACATAGCTGAGGAATCTTGTGCCTGCAGTGATGCACATGAGCATTATTTCAGCAAAAGTCAAGACATACACTAATTTTTAAAATTGCCTGTTTTAATCTTCAGGTTGGGGTCTATAGTTGCTACGCTAATTACTTCTGATTGGTGTAGCCTGAGCTGATTTTCTGCTCTTAAAATGCATTTCTGCAGTCATATGGAAACTTGTGCTTGTACACAAATTCATAAGCCTAAAGAGAGATGAAGAGAGATATTTCTGCTATTTACAAGAGTGTTTTTATCACAAGACACATCAAACAATCCAACCTTATTCTTCCAGTGAACTTGTTTGCAGAATGTACAGCTAAAACTATTGAAATATATGTGGGGTTCCTATAGAAGTTTTTGCAATATCTTCTCAAACTTTCTGTTTAACTTCCTAATAATAAAGCAAAAATTATGAAGGAATATCTCTCTCCTTATTTTTATTCATTTTGAGCCCACTAAAGTAAAAGGAGTTTTGACCTTGGCACCAATGACATCCAGACAAAGGAAATGCTGCTTTAGGTCTTTGAATTGTTTGGAGCAGCAAGATAGCTAGAGATTTTTCACTATGATACAGCACCAGTGTTAAATTATTATGCTGTAACATTACTTGTTAAATTGCAGTTTGCTCTTCAAAGAGTCAATAACAGCTAAAACCTTAGAGATCCAGAACCTTTTCTGTTCTCCCTGGGTTTAGTTGGAAATTTGTGTGCTGACAGTCTCAGATTATGGCTGTATGTGTGTTATGTGAAGCTGTATCCATTGCCATTAGCTGCAGAAGGACACATGGGAAGCAGAGTAAGTTTGAAACCCCCATCCATACACACTCTCCCCCAGCTTTTCATTGTGAACAACTTGGCTCTATTTTCTCTAAACATTAGTCTTCCAGAGAGTGCCCAAGTTTTGAACATATCAGTGTCTTACCTTTTGTTTACCAAAAGCATATCCTTATATTTAGAAATTGGTATTGAGTCAGACAGGGAGTTGTTTAATTGGATTTTCCAATTTGAAATTAAATATTAGCTAAATAACTTTGATTTCTTTATAGAAACGTTTACCTCTATTATAGTCAGTCAGAATTTATGAGCACAATCTTTAAAGGAGCATGTGTAATTTGCAGAGTTATGGAGCAAAAGCCAACCCATAAGATTTCTGTGCATCCTGCTCCTCTTTTTAATATGTTGAGGACAAATTGTATGATTGTACATCCGTATTTTATAAATTAGTTGCATGACTTCTGTGCTGCCCTTGAATTGTTTGTCTGCCTTCTGAAGATGTGCTCTCTGTTGAAAGCAAAGGAAGGTTAACGTAGTGTTTGAAGTTGCATGGGATCAACAAGTTTGAAGTAGCTAGACCTGAGAATTTGTAGGTGCTGTTTGGAGGAAGCACTCATATAAGATTTGCTGCGCTCTTAAAAGATGAGGAAGAATTCTTGACATCTTTGGGTAAGATTTCTTTCCCGTCTGGTGTCTATAAGAAGGCAGGAGTTAGAGGTGACTCTTTTTAGTTTTACCTGAGTTCTCTAAAAGGCATTGTTCAGCTTCTGAACATCTTATAATAGTTTCTGTCTGAGGCTCTTGCAATGTTGGTTCATCCTATATCCTGGCTTTCAGAGCAACTATGATTTTGACTATGGCAATTTAGCTTCTTTATCCTGTCTTCTGTTTCAGAGTATTCATGTTCTAATATTCGAAAGAAGGTAGATTTAGATTAGATGTAAGGAAGAAATTGTTCACTATAAGAGTGGTGAGGCACTGGAACAGGTTGCCCAGAGAAGTTGTGGATGCCCTATCCCTGGAGGTGTTCAAGACCAGCCTGGATGGGGCTTTGAACAACCTGGTCTGGTGGGAGGTGTCCCTGCCCATGGAATTGGGGTTGGAACAAGATGATTTTTAAGGTCCCTTCCGACCCACGCCATTCTATGATCTTATTATTTAGTAACCTCTACTAAACTCTACATATTGTACTTGTGATGTGGCAATTATCAACCATGTACTTCATGCCCTTTTGTAATAGTGGGATGATTTTAATGAATACCAAGTTTATAACACTGTGCAGTTCAGTTTACTACATCTCAAGAATGTATAATGTAATTAGAAAAAGGTATGAATGAAAGCAATTAAAACGATTAAGAAGATGCAGCAGCTGCTTTCCAAGGAGAGACTAAAAAGTCAGGACTCTGATTTCTGGAAGGTGGGTGTGGAACTGAATGCTTGAATTGGGGTGCATTCATTGAAGATAGTAGGAGGTTGGTTTTAGAATAAATGAAGGGCAGTAGTTTTCAGTCAGTGAAAAGCTCAGTTCTAAGCCTTCAAATCTTGCTTTTTCAATAATTATGTTAGTAATTTTTTAGCAGTTTCAGGTATTTTGAAGAAATTGCATAGAATCATTCTGTTTCTCTCAGATACTGTAAAATAGTGAGATTTTTGTTCCACAATTGTACTTGAAATTGATGGCATTTTGCTTGAAAAGTAAATGGCATTACTAGGCATTCAGAATTGTTGCCCAAATTCTGCAAAAGTGTGACTTTTAGTCTCACGAAAAAATTAGTAATTGAATGCATGTAGTGATCTACTAAGAATACTTAAAAAAACCCAAAAAAACCCAAACACTTCTCAACTGCCAAGAAAATGACAACATTGCTTTTATTTTGAAGAATTGAAGGGAAAAAAGGCACAATGGAAATATTTGTTAAGAACTTAACATGATTTCAGCCTGCAATGAGTCCCTGGGGGACCAAGGTTTCAAGAAGCTTTTCAGATATTCAGATAAAAAATTGTAGAGGAAAATAGCCTTTCTTTTTCAATACCTTATAGAAAATATACTATATTTATTTAGTTTGCTGTTACAGTTTGCAATGGGACAGGAAGAATCTTAAAAGACTTTGTTATTAGAACTTATTCAAAAGTATAATAGGTCTCAGGCTTTTTTCAGTCTATGGTTAAGCATATCCGTGGAAGCTTGAACTTAATCAAATTCAACACGAGAAGTCTACAAGTTCAAAGAGCATAAGTATATTCAGCATAGCTTTATATTTGTATTCCCTTCTGGCTTTTACAGATGCAGCTTTTCATGGTTAATCAGATAATGTCATACTACGTAATATTGTGAAAAAATGGCTTTTAATTATTTTTGTTTATGCTATAGAAGTACATATTGAGGTATTCTCAGCCTGAACATATCTTTTTGTCCCTCAGCTACTGCCAGACTATAGCTGAGCTGGAAAACATTCACCACTGGGATTGTAATTGTGCTACTTTTCTGTGTCATTCGAGAGTAAAATTATTACAAATATTTGCGTCTTAAAGATACGCTACCTGTGAAGAACTCCTGGACTTGCTTGGTTTTAGTATAGCTTGTATCACAAGTGGCAAAGAAAATATCCAAAAAATAATGATAAATAAAAATAAGACAAGGAAACTTACTGTACTCCTTCACTGAGTGCTGGTGTGGCCCTCGGTATCCAGTTCAAGAGAAATGTTGAAAAATTGGAGTAGATCCTGTGGAGGGCCGTATAGATGTCACTTGTGGGCATGTAGTCTCTGGGGGCAGGTTGAGTTCTCTCAGTCTGGTAGAGAAAAGGTCAAGGGTGATTAGAGTGGCTGCCTGTAACTACTTAGAGAATGATTTGAAGCCAATGAATCTAAACTCTACTAGTATATATTACTATGGTTACTGATTTATATTTAGGGATATGTTTGTTGTTTGTTTTTTTACTTCTTTCAGGTGCTTCTAAATGCAGTTTTGGATAAAAATGGTTTGTTTGCTTTTTCGGGTTTTCACATCTCCATTTTGCTAGAAAAAGCAAAGCTGAGACAAACCACACTGAAAGGGGTGGCAGCATGCCAACATGGCACGCAGGGGAAAAACAAACTTAAAGTCATTGGAAAGCTTTAGGACTAATTCCACCAACGAACAGAATGTTGAAGATGTTCCAGATAAAATCTTGGAACAGATCATGATATTTTCATTTTTAATATGCATAATAAAATAAAAATACAGAGATACTTTTACCCGCTACAAAGATTTACTTCAGCTCCAATTTAAACAATAACTGAATAAGGCTAGGGAGCATTATTCTTTTTCCCAAAGAAACAAGGGTATAATTTTGAAGTTATTGAAATGAGTGTCAGTGTACGACAATGAAAAAACACATCTATAGCATTGCAAATCATTAGATTTACTTCAAAGCAAGCATGGTGGCAAATCGGTAATCTAGGAACCTGGATCTGCTGTGGGTCACATAAGCATTTATCATACCATACATCCCTTGTATGATATTACCAGAAATCCAGGAAATGGCCAAGAACTATCTGAAACTGAACTCAAACTGGCAGTGCATAAGCAATCTGCATGGTTCTGTATGTTTTGAAAAAAGCTTTATTTGTTGTTAGCAGCTGACAATTTTTGCAGAAAGTGGAAGAATAGTTAAACATGTCAATGCTAATCAACATTTTTTCTTTAAAATTAGAGAGGTTATATGTAGAAATTAATGGTATTTTGAAATCCAAATGTATTTTCAAGACACAGACCTTCATCTCATTAATTTTGGAAAAAAAATTGTACACATGCATATTTGTATACAGCCTTTAAACTTATTGAATGCTGTGGAAAGTTTGGATCTTTAGAATCCTTTGTTTATGGAGGAAAGAAGGGACAAAACGTCCTCATTTTCATTTCTTCAGAAATCAGACATGGGTAGTGTCAAGTAGCAATTCTGGAAGTGACACTGGATATCTTTGCTTTCCTTCCAACCCAGTGTCTGGCAAGCAATGAAGTATAAAACTGAATGGAATCAGCAGTTTTGTTTTAAAAAAAATACTAGAATGAAACTGCAAGTGTCCTTTTATGTTTCTTGTCTCTAATTTTAAATGGCAAAGGGCAGACTTTGAGCTGCTCTTCAGAAGCCCTCACAGACTACATCTTTCATTGATGTTTCAGTTGTATTTTGGTGTGGAAAGCTCAAACATGAAAGAAAATATCCTTTGTGTCTCTTATGTCTTTCTCATTGACTCCAACTGTTGGTAACAGTGGGCAAGGAGTGTTTTGGCTGTGGCATATTGCTGCTCAATCTGTTTCAGCACTGCTGTTACCTGATTGTTTATGCCTGCGCTAGACCCTGTATTCTTAGAACAGAAATAGATGTGTAAGAGGAGGGAGAAATGTCAGGGTATATATACAAGAAAGAAGAGTTTCTGTGTGTCATTTCAGGCAACAAAGATGAAAATGCAAAAAACCAAATCCACCTGTAACTGGTTCTCTTAGAGAGATTCTAATGTACAAACGAGAGGTCACATGAAAAACAAAATGTTAACTCGGCTTTATTGTGAAGCCTTGATAAGCAATTCCCAAATGTCCCGAAAGTTACTTACGATAGTTTTACCAACAAACAGCAGTTACTTAGGAGAGTCTTACCGACCCAAAGATAGTAGCAGCACTGAAGAGCAGCAGGATGGCAAGGAGCCACACTGGTATGGCGGCGTGGAGGTAGATACAGCACCTTCAGGGTGTCCCCTGTAACTTCAAAGTGTGCTCATGTCTCTCTCACCCTCCGCCCGAGACAGGTGCCTTATATCCTGCACCGGAGTGAGTGGGAAGGTACCAACTAGGGTGGCTGCACGTGTGGCCAGTGCATGCAGCGAGCCTCACCAGACTCGTGCTCTGGCTTGGCTAACAGCAGCTGCCTGATACGCCACCACATCGTTACATCTTCTTCTGGTTGTTTTCATCCTTTGAAGGTCAGGTTCTCATGGGTACCCACACGTTTTCGCAACAATAATACTGAGTTCCCTTGTTTTTCTCAGTGCGTGTACTGGACTTAGTTTAACTAGTAAGTTTCCATCATGTCTCACTCGGACCATCCTCTTATCCCTGACACGCCGCCAAAGGAGGAGAAAAAAAAAAAAAAAATCCACGACAGAAACCAAACCCCACCACTCTCTACCCCCACCCTAGCATTTCCAGGGAGTTTTTTTATAAAAATCTTATTGAGTTACCTGCTCAGTGAGCTGTGCTCGCTTCTTTAAACTACATTATTTTCCCTTCATCCTTAATGAACTGTAAATAATCAAAAATATTATCTAGCACACTTTAAGTAAATCGATTACACATTAAACTTTTGAAGTCCACAAATGTTTCATAAACTTTCAGTCTTTATTGCCATGAAAACTGTAGGAAGAGCAATGGCTTTAAAAAAAATAAGTTTGTAAGGAGAACTTCAGAAATTGGAGCAAGGTCTTGGTAGATGCATCAGGCTTACCTCACCTGTGTGATCTTGGTTTTGTATTAAAATAAAATTGATTTGCTAATTGCACAGTTTCTTCTGAAAATCCTAACCAGTTTGCTAGATATTCTACCTCATTTCATGATAGTTTGAACTTTCTGTTTATAATGCTGCCTCAAATTTTGGTCTGCTGTGGCTTCCATAATATACATTTCTGAATACAAATGTGAAGCAGCAGAGGAAAAGCAAATTGAGTAGCCAGTGGTGACCATCATATAACCTATTGAGCATTTTAGTTTTAAAAAAAAAAGGGGGGCGGGGGGGAAGAAAAGGATGACATATCACCCTTGTTATGAAATTTAGCTCAGATGTTGTTATATATATCATATGGAAAGAAATGATCTTGAATAAGCAAAAAAAATATTTAATGAAATATGATAGTTGTATACTATATCTAACTACTATATTAAGGTTGAATCTCATGAATCTTAGTATTTGAACTCTCATAAATTGAAAAAATTCAGCCTATGTCTTTTTTGCATTGCTTATCTGCATAGAGGCATTCAGAAAAGTTTAATAAACTACAATAATTTAGCATGGATACTCCATTCAGGACAGCACAAGGGACAATTCAACCTGAGTAATTTTGAGGCCAAATGTATTATTTTAGCAAGGCTCTTTAATGGGGGCATTCTACAAAGCCTTTAGAGTACTTGAATATCATAGTAAATTTACCTCCTTAAATTTTCTCACTATCCTTTGAACACAGAAGCTTCTAAATTTAAATGTCTCCACTTTTTGCAAGTGTATGTGCTGAAGTATTTTACAACCTCTGTGTAGTAGAAGGTTTGAGAAACCTCAGCTTCCTGGGATTATGCAGGGTGTTTCAGATCTCTTTGATTTCTGCTTCTTTCATGCTGCTCTACATTGCAACACTCAGTAACTGTTGCTGTTAAACATGGTCTTTGCAAAATCATCAGGTTAAGCCACAAAAAAAAAAAAAGTGACACAAAGGATGAAATTTAAAAACAGGAAACAAAATTTTCTTTCATTTTCCTCTCTGATTCTGAGCCTTTAGAATTCACTCATTTCCCAAACAAAGCTTTCTTCAACAACAGCAAGAACTACCTATCTGGGGGGGAGAGTAGGGGTTGAGACACATTGAACAGTTTGTAGGAAAACATAAAATGAGAATTGCAATTAATTCACATAATTAATATCCTTTGTTACCTCTAAATGTAAATATAATGCTATCCATAGCATCTCTCTGTCATACAGATAGAATAATATCCATAATACAGACTGGTGCTTGTTTTTCTAGTATTCTGTGGCTGTTGGGGAAGCAGATAACATAACAGAAGAATTCAGTTCTTCACTTATGGGACTTTTTCCTGAGCAGCTTGGTGTAATATTAGATCCCACTTACACTTCCATTGAGAGATCCTTCCAACTGCACTTGCTGTCCAAATGAATGCAATTTGGAATACGCTGAGTTTTGAAACATAAGCAACAGATGCTAGCTGTGTTTTAAAAATAGACCTTGCTTATAAAGTTGTTTCCTTGAAGCGTTAGTAACATATCATGGTTAGTGGACAGTCAGAAATATGTATTTTGTTCTGCAATGTTCTGAACCTTGTTTAAATCATCACAGGTCCATTGAATAAGCTTGGTTTTTTCAATTGTAATCAGAGGAACAAGCTGCAACTAACATCTTGTGAACAGTGGTGTGAATTAGTAATGTGTCCAGTCAGTCTTTGAGTGGATTATGCTAGAACACTGGGGGCATGAATTATCTTACTATTGGAACTAATATAGAGAAGTCACTTGTGTATGATGTATTTGTAATCCATGAAAAATAGTTTAATAAATTAAAGACTTCATAAGTCTTCTTTAGTCTTTAATAATTAAAAGAATTTTTAATTTTCTTGGGAAGTAATGGGAAATAGACAAAGCAGGCAATGGATGGAATAAATCAACATGATGAATTAATTAATGGTTCACAAGGGATCTTAAATCAGGTCACATCCTAATATGTGTCAGCTGGTTATTTGCTTAAAGCTCATATTGGGAGAACCTAAGAGAACTTTTCAAACCTCAAAACCTCTCCAGAAAAAGCCATACAAAAGAAGCTCAGCATCAGCTAGAAATAAGATTAATAAAAGGAGAAAGCTTGCTTAGAGTTTGTTTAGGTAATTCACAGTAAAGCTATCCACAATATAGAAGCTGCATGTGGTATTCTCTTTGAATCTTGATTAGTCCCACTCAGTGAAAAAGTTCTCTTTAATCTTATCCATAGACTTTCCAAGTGCGTGTCCAACATGGTTTATCTGCACTGTTAAGCCATTTTGGATCAAACTATACAATTAGGAAGTGTTACAACTAGTATTTTAAAGCTTTTATGTCTTGTCAGCATGTGGCTTCCTTTTGAGTGAGTATATGGAACCAATTCTTATTGGCACAATGTAGGCATGGAAGAATCAAAGTACTTGATTATTAATTTAATAAGATTCTATTCCATAGGAAAACTTGACTTAGCCTATCTTTTAGTACTTTAGATCTATCCATAAATGAATTCCAGGAAAATTTTACTTGTTACCTTCTAATTAGACTTCTGGTGTTTTTTTTTCCTATTCAGTTTCAAAACACTTTTTAAATGCCAGCAGGATGATCAACTACCTGAACATGATCCTGGCAGTGCAATGGAGAAGCGCAAAATTCTCTCTATTTTGTTGCTTGGTTATTTGGGTCGGGAGGTGGTTGTCTTGGGTTTGCCTATAATTTCCTCTCATTGAAGCGGAAGGTCTTTTTTCTGTCTTTGTCCTGTTGTATTCTAGTTTTATTCCATACGATTCAGGAAATAATCATATATAGAAACATACATGTTTCTTTTGTATTATAAAATGCCAGTGGCACTGTACAAATAAGGACATATCCCAGATCCTTCAGGATGTATGTCAAAATCCTCTTCATTGGCAGTTATATTGGTTTCTTTGAAATGAAAATAACTTTGTTCAGGATCCCAGGGCTTGTAATATAAACAAGACTAGGATATAAGTTAAGACCTTATGAGATGTCACTTACATGACTGGCAGCTGCAGCATGGAACTAGTGCATTTCTGTGACTCAGGACTGAAACTGTGAGAGTCAGGATTGCAATAGCAAGAGCTGTCTTGCAAACAGTGGGGAGAAACATTACACTCTGGCATGCTAAATATTTGCTTTTGGAAAGCAGATAGCAATTTTGCATAATTTCTCTCTGTTCAGATTAACGAGTGAAGTATTGGTGACTTTTAAATGATGATTTGGTACCAACTCCTCCTTTTTTAAAAAAAAATACTGAGAATGCTGATTCTTTGCTAGGATTTTGGTCCATTTGTGGTATCATTAACCTAACCTGTGAAGGAGGAGACTATATACTTGCTTCTCAAGCAGGGCAAGGTGTAGAACAACTTGATGCTAGAAATATTCTCTTTAAAATCTTGCATATTTTTTACTGTGTCTTTCCTAGGAAACATTCCCTTTTCTTAAACTTGATTAAATTCTTGCTGCATATTTAAGAGTACCCAGTATTTTCAGTCCCTCACCACATGTTAGTTTTCTTCTGATCTCTTTCAGACATCTGGAAATAATGTCATTATGAGATGTAACTAATTCTCTATACCCAAAGTCTGGCCTGAAATTCTGCAGAGATACGTCTGCACTGTACTAGAAGTGATTCTTTGAAAGTCTTCTAAAAATGGGGTGGATTCTCAGCCAATATGAATTGGTATAGCTTCACTGGAAGTAAAGTTGCAAGTGTACTCTACGTTGTCAAATATGTTACAGTACAGTACTGCTAAGATATTTGGCCCATTTCATTCTGCAATATGTTACAAATAGGTCCTCTGTGAATGAAGCTTCTTACGATGCCTCCCTTGTTCCAGCCACTAGAATCAAGAAAGATACTCAGATAAATTAATTGATTCCTAGTGCTTTCCTTCTTTTTGCACTTTCTTTTCTTTTTCAATCAGTGGCTGTCCTACCATGTCTTGAGGGATCAAGCCTACACTAGAGGAGCCTTAGGGTCAGGACTGACTTTGTCCCAACAAAAAGAGCTCCATTTCTCCCCTCACTTAAAACAGTCGTTCTCTGATAACTTTTTTGTAGTCATCAAAGTCACTTCACTTCCAGGTACACGCAAGTAAAAGGAAAACTTGAGTCTTGGGGATAGAAGAAAGTTTCTGTCACAGCCTATTTGCACCCCATCTCCTTTAAGAGCTTTCCTGCGGTGCGTTGTAGGAAGATGTACGCTCACATTGTTGTTCTTGGTCCACTGTTCCAAACGATTGTTCTCTCTTTCTTGCAGATACAGGGGTGGTTCTTTGAGAACTGTTAGGAGTATACTGCCTTTCTTTGGTTACCAGTAGGTCTACGGAGCAGGAGGAGCCAAAGTGATCAAATCTAGAACATGTAAAGTTTTTATAACTGTGAATTTAAGAATTGCAGTAAAATTTGGGGAGCTACGCCTCTATTCTTATGTCATTCCACATAACTTTTCTGAAGACATATTTAGCTACCTGTATGAAGCTTTTGTCTGCTTTCAATTAATTCTGTGAATTTGAAAAGCTTTTTACTTGCAACTTTTTGGTAAACGGTAGTAGAAACTGGTTTATTGTTTTGATTTAAAAAAAATAATCTGTAATCCTAATTAGAATTATTGTAACCCAACTTCTGTAGCTCATCTCACTCTTCATTAAAAATAGCATTAATGGGAAAGCGCACAAAATAATGTTTTAGTGATTCCTTTTACTTGAAATATGTATTTTTTTCTTAGATTTTTATAAATGTTTTTCATCATAAAAATACTTTTACTTCAAAAGAGTGCAGATTTGATGTTAGTGAAGAGCATATGAATACCTCGGATAGATTTGAGGATATATCACGGAGAAGTGACGATGAAGTGAAAATGAAGGCATACTGTAATGGCCACATATGATCTATTTTTATTTTCTGTAACTGGGTTCTCGTGACTAAAATTCCATTGTCATGCAAAGCCTAAGTAAATACAGAGAAAAAGCAGTTACAAATTATATCCTGGAAGTTGGAACAGAAGTTGGTTTGTGAAAACAGAGGGTATAGTGCTTTGTAGAATATGCATGAATTGTGCATGTTCCATTTTGATACAGGACTTTGCCTTCTGTAGATGTGCCTTAGAGGTGCATGTGCATTACAAGCATGTTATAGGCTTGAAAATACTGTTTTGTAGATACAGGGTATTTTTGTTTGTAATATTACTATCTACCCTTGGACATCTTTACTGTAAGATAGTGCTGTTGGGATTTTTTTAATGGTATATCTTGGTCATACTTGAGAGGCTAGAATTAGTTGGAATATTTTAAAGGAGTTGGAATACTTAATAGCATTTATACTTATAAAGCATTCTTTCACTTTCTAGAAAATACGTATGTCAGAGATTGCTATTCTAAAAGACATCTTTTATCAGCAGTATTGACGGCAAATGTTTGAGTCTGCTTCATGGAATATAGCATTGAAAGTAAACTTAAATTTAACAGCAGAGGTGAACTTATATGCAAAATGGTCACATTCAAAAACTTATAATCAGAACAAAGCTGCTGGTTACCAAGTTGGTGGAAAGTAGTTCAAGGACAGAAAGAGCAGAAATTTTTGCTGTTTGCAGATTTATTTATTTATTTAGCACTTAATCATTTGGGATTGCTTTTTAAACAAACTGTTTACAAATGAGTTGCTGGATTAGCTTTCTTTGTTTGATGCAAAACCACAAATGTCACCCTTTTTCTTGCATCCTCCAGAAGGTTGGGGGAGCGCTGTCTCAGAAAAGTAAAAGGCAGCTGCGTGAGCTTCAAGGGCATGGTTTGATATCTGACATCAAGCAGAGCTCTGGCAGGAAATTAGGTTTGACAGCTCATGATAAGCAGAAACTGAGACAGAATGAGGACTTACAAGTATGTAATGGAAGTCACTCATCATTTTTGGTTCTGAAGGTGACATCATTCGTGATGGCATCCGAATATGATTTATGAAATGAATTATTAACGATTGTCGATTTTTAAGAAAAACATAAATAGAAACCTGGGGACTACCTGTTGACTATGTAGCCTACTGCTGAAGCAGAAATCTGAAGTGAAACAGATATTGCTATTTTGTGTTGCTAGCATTACTCTTGGAGAATGGAGATAGTGAGGTTGTAGAGGTCTGCAGGGCTGCACTTATTTTGTATGCATGGATTGCTCTGGCACATATGTCTTTATCACAGAAAATATTGGGGTATTTTCTAGGCTTTATGAACTTGCCTAAAAACTCTTCCAAATATATGCTTTATTTTGTTGTGTAGTATAGCTTGTCACACTATAGCCAACATCTGCAAAACAGTTCCGAAAAGAGCAGAGGAAAAAAGTAGTCATAAATTGGAACTAGAGGAATGAAAGAGTGGAAGGACTGTAACTGAACTAAGATCTGATATCAATTTCAAGTTTAATAATTCATGTTTGAAAAGTCACTGATAACCAAGTGTATGTGACTTCTATGATATGTACAGTTTTAAAAAACCATCAATTACGAAAACAAGATGATGTAAAACTACTAATCATGTAAAACATTACAGAGTTTCAGTTCAGTGCTGGGATGCTATTTCTTTTTCTTTCTTTTCTTGGATCCAGAGCCAGTTTAAAAGGCCCCTGGATACCCCTTTCCCTTCTCTTAAGTTTTCACAGTTCATTTTGGATATCATTTAGAACTTACAGGGCTGGAATCTGGCCACTGAACTAATGAGTTTTAAAATAATCCTGGAAAAAAAAGTTAAAAATAACCCTATAGGTGATTAATAATATGTATAAATATGTAATAAAAAGGAATGAAATGTATTTTATCTGTGCTTCAGTTAGCTGCTAGGTTGATGGACTCCTTACTGATTCCCAGAGCTCAGCAGCCTAAACCTGAGGTGAGAGACCAGAGGATGGTCAGCAACAGCCATTGTCGACAACGGAGAGTATTAGTTCACCTCTGCAACTATTCAGGGAAGAGTTAATAATGAATTCTTTTAAGTTTTTTCACTGACATCATAGGGCAAGTTACTACTATTCTTTTAGCTAAATTTGGGAGTTTTTGTGTTGCTTCAGTAAATACTGGAAAACATGTGAAGCTGAGTAATGGTGAGATTAAGAAATAGATATAATCCTATTCGGAGAGGGTAAGTTTGCATCAAAACCAATTCATATTAGATACTCAAGATGAAAGGTGCCTAAAATATGGTAATTTATGCTTCTAGTTTCACAGCCAGTTTTCGGTGGCTATGCTGACTCTAAATAAGCTTCCTACCCCCTCCCCCCATTTCTTGGGCACTTTGCGCTTCAGTTGTAGTGTTGGTTCCAGAATGGCACTGCGGCAGCTTCCATCTCGTAAGAGGAGAAATTTTCATACTCAGTTTCCCTCCTCCCCATAAATGAAAGACCTAATACAGGGAATGTAATATGCTTGGACTTGCTAGCATTACAGACAAAACGAATACAAACTAAAATACTTGTGAGATGTAGGTAGAATTCTTTAATCATGCGAAAGTAGCCCAGGCTGGTATCTTCTTCTGTATTAGCGTGTGTGCAGCGGGTATGCATTCTGCAAAAGTAATGTTTACCTGTGGTCTGCATACTTCTGAATGTGTACTTTTGGTGTTCGGAATGCCATTT
>JAHREE010000559.1:10653221-10672100 GCA_033628505.1 Tringa tobata | reverse complement strand
GCTTCAGTTGTAGTGTTGGTTCCAGAATGGCACTGCGGCAGCTTCCATCTCGTAAGAGGAGAAATTTTCATACTCAGTTTCCCTCCTCCCCATAAATGAAAGACCTAATACAGGGAATGTAATATGCTTGGACTTGCTAGCATTACAGACAAAACGAATACAAATTAAAATACTTGTGAGATGTAGGTAGAATTCTTTAATCATGCGAAAGTAGCCCAGGCTGGTATCTTCTTCTGTATTAGCGTGTGTGCAGCGGGTATGCATTCTGCAAAAGTAATGTTTACCTGTGGTCTGCATACTTCTGAATGTGTACTTTTGGTGTTCGGAATGCCATTTTTACTTTCAAAGTTTTTACTTTTATTTTTTTTTTATTTCAGAATTTAGCTTTTATGCAACTTTGACTTTTTAAGTCCTGCTAGAAGGCAGAATGCAGTTAGTAACTCATAAAAGCAATCAATCTTGCATTAATTTTTTGGATTAACATCATTGATGTTATTGACAGGAAACAGAGTCCTGTGGTGAAAAACTTGCAGCTTCATACTCCCAATCTCCATCTCACCCCATCTTGGTGGTTTTTTTTGTTTGGTTGGTTTTTTTTTGTTTGTTGTTGTTTGTTTTGTTTTATTTTTAACAAACAAAACTGGAAGGAGAATATATGGCTGTGTCCTTTTGCATTCCAGTAGTATTTGTGTGTTGTTTTTTTTCTTAGCTTTCAGAACACTCTTTTTCTGTCTGGCATTTCCGTAAGTTTAAAAGGACATACAGGTGGAGATTTAGAATTGGATTGATTTGGAAGTTGTACTTACATTGAGCTTAAGAAAGCATACTTCTGCAACCATACTCTAATCTTCAGTCTTGTCATTAGTACTTCAGCAGTTGATGAAATGTCATATTTCATAAATGGTTTCATATATGAGTGTGTCAACGTTACTTTTTAAACTCCCGTCTTTCAAACTTCTTGTTGCTTTAAGTCTGTTGCATAATGCTAAAATGCACGTATTGCTGTTTTGATGCTATCCGTGTTTCATGGGAGGATCTGGATGAAAAATACTTTGATCTCTCAGGTATGTTTTTTATCCTGGTGAGCTTTGTGTTTGCCATTCTGGTATTCCAAATGTTATGCACAAAGTGGATTACAGGGCATTAGAGAAAATGGCTGGGGAGTTTCACAGTAGGCAGTTGAATGAAGCTTACTATTCAAAAAATCTATTGTTGGAAAAGGAAAATAAAAATATTCCTAGCTCGTGTGATATAAATCCCCATATTCTTTGTCTGTCTGTCTGAGATTGGTTATGTATTGTATTGATTTATTTTCTAGTTAGAATTCTGAGTCTTAGAAAACCTGGGTTTGACTGGAAAACTGAAAGAAAACAGGCTGCTGAAATACTTACCTGAATCATAAAACCAAATAAATGAAATTTGTCGCTTTATAAATACACCTGAATACTAGATCAAAATTATACCACATAATACAACTCTAACTGCATTAAAAATAAAAATAAAGGGGGGAGGGGTGGAATCGTGGAGGGAAAAAAAGGTAATTTGAGTACTTAATCTCTTTCCCTAATTATTCTATTGTGGCTTGAGATACACTTGCATACCTAAAGCACCACCATATTAAGCTTATTTTCCTAACATGCAGCATAATGCCCTGAGCCAAATGATTAGCATACATAAGAGATTGCTTCATTTTATATTACCAACTTTTATAAGTCAAGCTCTCTGCTTTGTTTCCGGGTCAGTTTGTTAATGAAAAATAATGAACAGTTTATGGAAATAAGGAGGAAATGCATACATAATAATAAGTAGGTGTGAAGGTGGTTCTGTGGATATTTTTGAACAAGAATGGGTCTAGAAAATATAAATGGAGAATTTTTACAAAATTAATTTTATTTTGTCTTAACCTGTTTCTTGAAAGACTGCTTTATACAGATGTTTTGTTTTGCTGATTTATTCTAAGCATCTGGTTTGTAGTCATTGACCAGATTGCTGGCACCAGGAAGTTTCCTTGGCATCACTGTGATGGCAAGAACTAAGTGGATTAAATGACCATTGAGAATTTCCTGATTATGTGAGAAACTGGTATACAACTCTGTTCACCTTTGTTTGGAATGCTCCCTTACCATGTTACCTTGAATAGATCTTTACCCTGAACTTACATTAATGTCTATTGGATTTTGTCTGTGTGCCACTGACGTCTTAATGCCATATAATACTGTAGCATAACTGCTTATTGCAAACCTTTTTGTGCTACCTAATGAAAAATGAAACAGAACTCTGCCAGGCAGAATCCTTTTTGCACGTATTTGGTTTCATCTGGTTGAGACATCATGCCTTTCTGTAAAAATGAACTGCTTGGAAGAGTAATATATAATTAGATTTCTTAGTCCAATGATCTGATGAATCTGAAGCTGATAGTTTTGAGTAAATGGAATTACAGGTTATTGTAGTGATTATAGGTTTATTACTATTCAACCTATGTCTCACTTCTCTTAAATCTGTGAGTGAGGGAACTAGAATAATAGATATGACTTTTTATGTAGTCTGCTCACAAGAGATGAATTTATTCCTTCTTCATTATGAGAAAGCTCACTTACAGCCCAGGACTAG
The DNA here is from genome assembly GCA_033628505.1 of Tringa tobata. Taxonomy (NCBI): domain Eukaryota; kingdom Metazoa; phylum Chordata; class Aves; order Charadriiformes; family Scolopacidae; genus Tringa; species Tringa tobata. Next base: position 10,669,490 of record JAHREE010000559.1, on the reverse strand, counting down.
GAACAGATCTGTGTTTTAACATGTTGCTGTGAATGGGCCCACAGTCAATGTAACTTTGGCCTGGGTGAAAGGAAGTATGAGCAAGGGAAATGAAAACAGAGGGGATCTATCCGCAAGCAGGCATACTGGTTTTGAACTGTCTCTTCAATGCACCATATCTAAAGAAGAGAAAAATATGCACTTCTGAGAGATGTGGATTGACTGCAGTAATTTTTTATTTTTTATTTTTTTTTAACAAGTGATAAGTAAGTGACGGTTTCATGTTGAGTTTTGTCTTTCTTGCCACTTGTTTATAGTGCGTAGTGTATATTCTATATATGAGTGCTCTGGGGCAGATATAGTCCTGATTTCAGAAGATGCCCTACATTTAATTTTAACCTAAACTCATGTTTATGCCCTTCCTTCATCCAGTGATCTATGCTGGAGTTACATGGCCGAGAATAAGTCTGAATTCAGAATCAGCAACTTACTGCATATGGCTGAACCTTGAACCTCCCTTTGGAAACCATTACAACCAATCTGTAACAGTTCTGTTTAGCAGTTCAAACTAAAGTATTTAAGAAACAGTATTTTGAATCACCAGGAAGGACTATTTATTTAATATCATGATTTCAATTTCATGCCTCCACTGAAATTCGTAACTTCACGTACTTATGAAAACAGACTCACATTTTATTCTTTAGTTATGACAGGTTTGGACAGGGTCATCTATGGAAGAAAAATCACACAGAATCACAGAATCTTCTAGGTTGGAAGGGACGTTAAAGATCATCTTGTCCAACCGTCAACCTAATTCTGACAAAAAATAAACACCCGCAACAAACAAAAAGCAACACCAAAATAATTGAATTGAATTGAAAACTACTCTGCTAGGTAAAGCTGAATAAGCTTTTATTATGTTAAAACTGGGGTGCGGGGAATAAAAAAAACACACTTCTAAAAGAATAGTGCATTCAGGAAAGGCTTAAGGATCATTGCATTTGTTATCAAGAATGTTGAGACTCACTTGCAGTACTGAGGAAACTCCAGTACAGAGAGCATGCAGTACTGAGAGGCAAGATAACATCTGTTTGCAGCTTAGGTATCAACAGCCAATTTTCAACTAGTTGAGATGTTCATGAGTGATGCCCTTGCAGAATTTTAGTTTTATACTAGCTTTATAGCCAAAGCTAGTAAACGAAGGGCTCTGGTGATTTGTCCAAGAGTTTTAAGTTGGCAGGGATTTTTGGTGAGACAGGAATAATTATTCGATTATTGGAAATAAACCTTGGACATGAATGTCTTAAAATTACCTTTCTTTTAAGGAATTTCTGCTCTATTAAAAAAAAGACCATTAGGCTATCTCTACTCACTATTTTTGGGACTGAGTTCTACACCGAAGTGATTTGAAAGGCAAGACAATATGAAGTAATTTTTATTTTTACTGGCAAAAATCTACTAGAAATGTCTCTAGGTAATCTGTTCAGTCTTCATAGATGCTGCTGACTTCTTACTCTTTGTAACCTCTCACATGTAAACAAATAAGAATTCAGGGGAATGAGAGAAGAGACAGGAGAATTCCAAGAACTGAATCCCTTTATACTTAACGTAGCAGATCTTGAATCAGTTCAAGACAAGTGTTTAAGCTCATTTGATCAAAAACTTGACACCACCATAAATCGTAAGAGCTGTTCATTTGAACCGAACTTTTCACATAAAAAATAAAATAGGAAACCTTCAAAGCCTGTGTACATTTGAGATGTTTCACAAGTTTTTCCTGGTGCATGTGTGTGCTTCCCGATTTGTGAATGTGGCCATTGGTAGGAAGATTGTACCAGCGAGAAGAGTGAGTTAGTGCAGCTTGAGAACCCCTTTTCTACCCAAAATGCTGTACCTCAGCAGGCTGACATAGTTGGACAAGTAAACACCCACCCTACAGGCAAGGCTGTTAGCCATACTGGTATTTGTTCCAGTACTTTGTGTTTCCAGACTAAGAAACCTTATTGTAAATATAGTAACGGTGCAGACTGTCATTTTGAAAATTCTTTTACGGTAGTGATGAATTTGTGGTTCAGCTACCTCAGATTGCTATGGAGGTCTTTGTACTAGATCTGTCTCATAATCTGCTTCTACAAGATATAGTTTTGAAAAAGGTTTTATAAATTCTTTAGTTGTTGCTTAGGATTTTACTGAGATATTAGATAACCCACAAATGCATTCTTTTTGGTTCCGATTTTCTTTTTGAGCTGTGGAGAACAGAAAATCCGATGCTGATGTTTAATGATGCTTATCCAGGCTTTTTTGTGTAATGCCCATTTTCATTATAGATTTTAATTTGGCCATTGCATCAAAATATGTTTCCATGATGTGACACTCTGTCTTTTGGTTCAACTTCTTAAACGGACCACACATGGCATTTTTTTATACACAACTCTGGGGAAATTTCCCAGTGATGTATATACTGTAAGAGTTGTATTGTGGCAGAGTAAGTATTAACAGCATTAAAACATTTAGGACTAGATTACTTGCATCTCATCTGCCCTAGATGAATATCATCCATCACTTGTATTCTGCAACAGGTGCAACAATCAAAAATGTATATCACTGTACTATATTTCTCTTGCAAGCCTCTGTAAATGAAAAATAGTACTGATTTTCAAAAAGGAATTTTTCACAGAAGTGAAAAAAGAACAGGATGCATGCATTTCTGGAAAGACTGAATGTATGTACTAGAAACTAAATTCAGTCTTTCTTAAGTATTAAAAGGGTACTTCCTTCCCATTCACAAAGCTGAAAACAGTGCTGGAGAGTGAACTTGATTAGGCTTTAAACCTTTATAGCCCTGAATAGTTTTTATCTGTCATTAGAGCTTTGTACTTCATAATCATTCACTGGTCTATGCCCGTTTTTTGGAGGATTTGGAATATTTTTAAAACAAAACTTGCCTTTACTATTTCTTTTTTATATGTAAGAACTTAAGCAGATATCACAAGATGCATTAGGTGTTGTGAATGTACAAGCGTTTTAATTTTCTATGATGTTACTGTCTTGAATTCCATAACAATCGAGGCTAAATCAGAACATTTTCCAATTGGCGTACTGAAACTGGTTTTCTGAATAAATGTTGGTGTACTTAACCTGGCACTAGCTTTGTTTTGACAGTAATGTATAGCTTATTGCTTCAACCAAAGTAGTTATTTCCCTGGGTTTCAAAGTGAGTACCATAAGCTTTTCTAAGCTGATGTGTTTGCTGCCATTCATCCAAGGACTTTGCTTTTCACTTCAAGCAATTAGTCATTAGGGTTTCAGTGAAGAGGGAGCCTGATGAAAGCAAACAGTAGGTACAGGAAATGTGGGCACGGGGTTAGAAACACAAGGGTCATACTTCAGAAATTTCATTGTCTCCCAATATAGAAGGCTAAAACAGAAGCTGCTTAAAATATTTTTTAAAATGCTTTTTAAACTCTGAGTATGAATTTTGCAGATGGTAATTACTGATTGATTAGGAAGCAGGAGAGAGAGGAATGGATCTGTTCAAATGAAAAGTAGTCCGTTGGTCTAGGATTTATTCGAGGATTCATGTGCTATGCAAAAAGAACTGTAGAAGTCTGCACTCTTTAAACTCTTAGCAGTGAGCCATTTTATTATATACAGGGCATACATATTTACATAAAAATAAAATTACAGGGATCCTGTTAAATTTATCTGAGAGCATAAAAGCAGTCTTCAATTGCAATAAAATGTTTTGAGAATGAGTAATGGTGCTGTTTAGATGAGATTCTAAAACCCTTTAGGATTATCCAACTTCCATTTAAATTATGTAGTAACTGATGAGGCTGCTATCAGAATCAGATTTTTCTCTGCTTACTGATGCTAGACAATTCTCTTCAGCATGGTGTCGTCAAGCTCTCGCTTATTTAATGATTCATTGTTCCAGTCAAGAAGAAAAAAAACAAAACATAAAATAATTACCCTACAGCTTTTTAAAATTAACTCACTTGGGATCTAAAAATTGCAGCAATAAATTACATATTGTAGATTCATTCCTCTCCATTTCTGCTCTTGGCTTTTACTGTTGTAATGGTGATGTCATGAGTGATGTAATGTAAAGGACTAAGGGTGGCTAGCAGACTTTCTTTGAATGAAATCTTAATGAGACATCAACCCAGTTCTTACAGAGCACTTCATGTTTTGTCAGGAACCTGAACTGCTTTTCAAACAGGCCTAGGTATTGCTCAATGAACTGAGCTTTATCTTGAGAGGAGAACCCTGCCTTATTCTAATTTAGCAAGAAGGAAAATTCCTTTTAGTCCCAAAAGAAAACACTTAATTGACTGACTGCATCAAAAACGGGAGCTGCTAGGCCAGACCTCAGAGAGGCTGGATAGGATTTATAGAAACTATCCCATACATACATATTCATTGTGGAATTACATGGAGCTTTGCCAGATCCCTGAGTGCACCAACTGAGGGCACAGCCCTGCCAGCCTTGCTGACTCCCTCTGACCTGGCTCCCTTCCCTTGCAGAGCAAAGGAAAAGATGGGTTGTGAAAAAATAAATAAATTTTAAAAGTATATAAAATAATAGTAATAAAAAAAACAAACTGTGGATACTTCCTCAAGATACTCTAGCCTGAACTTACGATTGTCCAGAGGTCATTCTTTTCAAGTATCCATCTTGGGAAAGTATCAGAAAAAGAAAGTCCACAGGAAATGTCTTTCCATTTAGAGCTCTCCAGTAGAGAGGACAGCATACGCTCATAGAAATGCGTCGGTGCCACTACTGAGTATCAATAATGCATTGCAGCAGGTGCTGCGGGCTATGATAGTTTCAATATATTTGAACAGTCAGCTTCTGCCTTTTCCGAAGGGAACTCTGAATTATGGATGGGAACAAACTATGCTTTCTGAGAGCAACATTTCAATAAAAGAACAAATACCGTTCTTCAGAAACACTGAGTCCATTGTACAGACTTTTCTGATGAAATATCAGAAGATGCAAATTTGGATAGAGATAATTTATAACAAAGTAAGTGTGTTCCACTGTTTTATGACAGAAATACACGTCAGTATTCATCTTCAGTTAAGAATACTTTTCCTCACAACTTGGTTTGCAGAATTTAAGCTGACCAATTTATAAAATGGTCAGCAGCCAGTGAATCAATTCTGAGAAGCCATTCATAGCAGTCAGGATGAATTTGTATTACTGTTCAGCTGGGGGATGAGATTCTTTAAAGGAAAAAGCTGCTCTTATTCTTGCAATTGAGCTTCAGTCTTTACTAAAATAAAACTTTTCTCAAAGGAGAGGATAGGGAAAATGCTTTAGAGAATCAGTAATTCTGACCCTCCTCAAGTTACTTCCATTTTCTTCCTGGAAAACACACACTGAATCAAGTTATGTGGGAATCTTCTAACTACAGCATACCAGGGCAAGATGTCTAGGCACTGAGACTAGCACTTGCCCTTTATTCCATACTTGTAGTTTGGAGGTCCTATAATATTTTAGAAAAAGAAATTTGTTTCACAGCTGGAGTACTACAAGAATTAAAGACAAAAATCAGCATTTCAGAGTGTTATTAGAAATAACATTTATAAATAGTTTTTCTTGCCAGATATTGCTAAATCATGTGGTATGATATTTCAAACTAGTTAGAAAAAAAAAAGAAAAAAAAAAACAAACCAACAAACCAGACTGAATTAAGGAAATTTCTTTCAAAGGCTTTTGATCAGGACTGAGTATGAAACATCTCCTATAATCAGGCCTAAATAGGAATCAGCGAAAAAAAAAGATTGGAAAAGGGCAACTGAAAACTCCACTGTGCTGTAGCTCTTGAAATATGGAAGATATCACAAAGATTTAAACAGCTACTTAATTTCTGTCAGCAACTGTTGCCTTTAGCATGTTGAAGGAACCCTATTTTTGGTAATAGCCAGCAATGCATTTGGTGTCGCCTACTTATCAGGCTGTCTTAGAGATATTTGGAGAAAACAGTACTACATGTAAAAAGATTAAATAGGAGAAATTTCAATTTTCAGTAAGGACAGCAATTTTGAATACTAAGATGGACAAAATGGCTCTTTGGTATGACACACAGATACTATAATAGCTGTCATGTGGATACATTACTCAGGGACTTCATCTGTCGAAGTCAGGGGATTTGGAAAATTTATCTCCCAAAATTCTAAGCATCTCCCAAATCTGAAGAGATTTGACCTATGAAATTACTAATCCCGTGTCAAATTTGAATACAAACAACTGAAAGGTGGAATTACATAATGCCGTGTATATGAGAACCGGGATAAAACTGATGAGTTTGCAAAAAGTTATTGTGTCCAGTTGATGTTGTTTTTATTTCTTAAAAAAATTATATTTTTACACAAATACAGTAGAATAGATCTAATCTATCTGATCTTCAGAAATGCATCTCTTGGGTTTGGGTGGAAAATGAGGTGTTAAATTGAAGAAGATGAACCTTATATAAATTAAGATTGAGTATGTGGTAGACAACAATAGCTTGCATTAAAAGACAGTGTCTTGAACTGAAAGAGACCTGTTGTATGTAATGTTTCTTCAATGCCCTGGGTTGGGTCAAATGAAATTATACAAAATACATTTTTTAAAAGCATTATGGTTTGAAGCATAAGTACAAAGGCAGCCCAGAATATACATAAGTAGTATTGGGATAAAATTTAACAATATTAAATGTGAAGTCTCCAGTTCCATACTTATAAGATCACCGCTGAATTGTTTGGGGCACCATGAATTATTACCTATAGGCTATTTTTTTCTTTCTAAAATGCATAATAACTGCAAATGAGTTAAATCAAAACTATTTCATACAGCATGAATATTGAAATTTCTATTTCTTGGTTCCCCATTGTAACTTAACATAGGTCTCTTGATTATCATTTTCATTAGCAGCAACTGCTGAGAAGAATGGGGGTGAAAAATTACGGAATTCTTTTTTCATGAGTGCCAATACTGCTACTGAGTGAGCAGACGGGTGCTGGCTCTGTTGGTAAAGGAAACACCTTCAAGTCATAATTGAAAGACAGAGGTTTTATAATGATCAATTGTAAGTGTAAGTTCCAATTGGACTTCAAACTGCTGGTGCCAGAATGTTTTTTAAAATTATTGATGATTTAATGTTTACTAGAGAATAGATGGCACAGGCTGAAGTTGATCCTCAAGTGGTATTCTTTACAATTAGAATCACTCACATTCACTTTGTATTTAGGGTATTGGTTCTGAGCTGCTCAATACAAGAGCAGGACAAATGGGTGTACACAATGCATCAGTCGACAGAAACTCATTCAGTTTGCTTTCATGGTATGGTACTTTGGGCTTTGAACCTGTGGACTTTGAGTTTTTTTCTCTTTGATTATGTAAGTGAGCAATTTTGGCAAGAATGTTTGACAGTTTTTGATTCACAAAATTTACTTGTGTATGCGTCTTAAAGTGCAGGAAATCTGTGATCCCACTCAGCTGAAGTCAATGAGATGACACAAAAATCTGGACACATCCAGTGCGTTTACTAAATCAGACATGTTTACCCTTGGGATTTTTGCACGGCTATTGCATAATAATGGCCCCAGGAGAAACTCAAAGGACCTAAAGAAATATATTATAATGTGTGAAGAGAGTGTTTTCTTATGTAAGATGGGGCTCAGACCGCACCATTGATTTTTGTACTGGCCAATCAGAGTTTAATAATTCAGGGAAAATATTAGTCTTCTGATGGTCCTTTCTGTCTTGCAATGATAGCTAGTTTATGAGAGAATATATCCCATTCTTTACCCATTCCCAAACCTGGGAGAATTAGTCTTGTAACAGCATAGTATTAAAAGGAATGTAACAAATAGTGAAGTTGCTTGATAAATACAGTCAGAATTTAACATCATGATAGTATACAAAGAAAGAGGAAAAAACATTATCTTCATGTTACTGTCATGTGTTTGAGCAATCCTGAGATACTTTATTTTGACCTATTTTCTGATACGCTTTATATATCAGAGCTGATACAGCCAAACCATGAATACAAATATTCAGTATGACTAATTGAAGAAATTTGTAATCTTCTCGTCTCATGTTGGCGTTACATTACATTGTTTCATATTAAATATGTTGCCTCTTTTAATCTGTGGGTTACAGATGCTTATTTCTTTTCACATTCATGGTAGTATTATCCTATTAAGGGTATTTGTGATTTATTATTGTCTTTGTAAAGGCCATCTCACAACAATATGCATTGCCGTGTCTGGCTGCAAAAATGGATTTGTTTTACTAATATGGAACATGTTTGTGGACTGCTGTACTAGCTTTTCAAAATGCCTGTTTTGAGGCAGTTATTTTAGATTTTTCTTCTGGCAGAAGTTTAATGGCATCATATGTAATGGCTGTGCCTATACTACCTATAGGGTATGAACTCCTGGAACTTGAGTATGTTGGTTACAATCATTGGTGGGGCGGTCCTGGTGGATAAGCAAGCTCTAAGGCTATGTCCTACAATGCAAATGTGGCTCAAGACTTGGCCTGACCCAAGATTGAATTGAATTTCACTTAGGCTCACAGATGTGCCTGTTGGGCATTTTAAGGAGCAGGCTTCCTAACTCAGTGACCACCTGATAGAGACTTGCTGCCTGCTCTTTCCTAGCAAGAAACAGACTAGCTTGGAAACACGCTAAGGTATTAAACTTTGTGTTTAAACATCTCTTCTCTTCCACCCATTCAGCAGAAAGTGGAAGCTGTTAGCAGAATCCTGCAGCGAAATGGGTTGGAAGAGCAATGCACATACAGCGGTGGTGTCGCCTCCAGCTGGTTGGCAGTCGTGATGGTAGTTCCCTTTTCCCAGAGCAGATTGATGTCTGGCAATGTGAGCACTATTTCTTCTTCCCTCCAATCCAATTTTTTCTAAAAGGTAGCAGAAAATAGGGGACTAAGACTAAAGTATTCTTATTTGGGAATTTTCCCTGCTTCTTGCAGGGGTGCTGAGGCATAGGGCAGGTAGTGTGACTGCCAGGAAGGTTAGGATGAAATACTAAGCTGAGAACCAGGCTAACACAGCAGTGAATTTGAGTCAGAGGATCAGTGGTGACCTCAGTTCTCCACTTAACTGTTTCTGTCGGAATGTCTTGGTGTCTCTCAAACTTAATTGAAAAAAAGACCAGGAAAACCAGAAGCTATGCCAAGAAATAAAAATAATTTGTACAAGGGTTGGCCCAGAGGAGGCTGATAAGTTTACTAAGATCAGAACTAAACTTTTTTATTACTTCTAAGTTAGTTCATCACAGATGGCAGTACTCTGGGATATAATCAATATAACCAGGAATGGAAAAATAATTAACAAATCAGTTATTTTTTTTTTAAATCTTTTAAAAAGATATATATTCTTGGTAGGTGAAACTTTGGCATCTAAAAAAGTTAATTTTACAAAGGTGTTATTAATATGTAAGGAAAATACTTTTTACAAACGTCAAATATTTTTTCCTTTTTTTTAAAACTACCTTTTGAGTACTGACAAAGATAATAGGTATAAAGCAAAGAGATTGAAATAATCTAAGTCCAATCAAGCAATGTGCCACAAGGGTCTAGCTGTTATAGCTCTTTCTTATAACAGAAAAGCAAGCAGTGTAACTCGGAATAAATCATTTATAGCAAACACTGTCCCCTAAGATCCAGTCACAGTTTTCAGGAGGTGTCAGGTATCAGAATACTAATACTGATTTATAATACAGCACACAGCAGGATCTAGGCAAGTATATGCTCCTGAATAATAATCACACATGAGACTACATAGTCTCTGGAGACTTTCTTCTGTTATCTTCAACAAAGCACGTTTAAAGTGATATGAAAGGCATAGATTGGTACTATCCTTAGAACTTCAAAAGTTGCTATAGCTTCACTTATAAGTAGAAGCCGAGCTTTCTGTTAAGAATTCTGCTGTGTAGCGATGAAATTTGCTACAGTATCTGTGCAAACTCGTACTGTAATGGCACAGTTAAACTGCAAGAGTTATGTCCGCTTCCCATAGCCTTTGGGCTTGCCATTTATGATCCATGAGCCCCTTCATTTTTACATAGGCCTGCAGGTAAAAACACATCTGTTACTCTTCTGTGCAAATACCATAACATAGGCTTCTCAAGAATTCTGCTTGGGAGTTGACAGGAGAGATCTCAAACGGTGAAAGGACTATACAATTAGCTTTGTAACTTACTATCAGTATATAAATAATTATAACTAATGGAATATCCAATAATTTTCACCAGATAAGTAAACTGTATTATAAGAAAATTAAGCACTTTCATTTTCAAGAGAAATTTAGCTTTAACGACAATCTAGCAGAATAAATTATGCATCTGTCTTCAATATTTCTCAGGATCTCATGCAAGATTTTGAATATTATAAATCGAACTTTTTCAACAGAGTGAGAACATGCATTGAAATATTTAGCATTTGAAAAGTCAGTGTGTAACAGATGCTTTACAAAATTAAGTGTTTGGGCATATTTCAGAATTGATCAAAGTACTGTTAGGTTTTCACTAAATCTGAAGTTTCAGCAGACTGTGATGCTGAGCATTTGTCAGTAAAATTAGTTCAGTGCAACCACTGGCTCGGGTTTTTTTGTCATAAAGCAGTGAAGACCAACAGATTTTTAATTAGCATTCTTACTTAAATATGGTCTGAATTAATGATCAGTGAGAGAAACAACTGTGCTTGTGGTCTATTTTGGTACATTACAGAGAGGACTTCTATTCATAATTTGTCAAAAAAGGTATACTTTATTTGTTGCTTGGACTACTTGAAGACTTAGCCATCTCATAATTAATTGTGTTCATGGAAGAAATTAGTAAGTCTGGAAATAAGTTTTGGAAATATTTTGTGTTTTGAATATCATGACACAACTGTGTTCTCAAAAAATAAGTAAAGCATGGCCTGTCAAGTGAATTTTAGTTTGTTGTTTCTAGGTCAATAAGCACACAGAAAGCATTATAGTTAGGCATTTTGTAGTTATATGGCCCTTTCATTTCTCCAAAAAGCAATTTTAATTTCTTCTTACCCAGAAGTTAAATATTAGAACTAATAGTTTTCATAAGGTTCTGTGCAACAATTATATGAAGATTGAACATTAGAATGCTAAAGATAGTTTCAGACCATTCAGGAATTAATTTTATGCCATCCCTCTTCGCAAAACTTGTACATAAATTTATAAGCTGCAGTCTTTGAAATCGTGGTATGTGTACAATTTAGCAAAGTTTGTCAGTAGAGGTGGTCTGTGACTTTTGTTGATATGGACATTTCATCTTGAAGCACGGTATCAATAAGATGGAAGACTGCGGAGATAATTAGCTACATTATTATCAGAGTAAGACATGGGAATAGCTTTATTTCACAGTAGTGTCCTGAAAAGAGAAATAAGAAATGGGCAGTACTAGCAGTGTTGGCTTTCCTTTTGCCTGCATTTATGGGGCTGTCTCACAAAGAAAACTCTATGCTGCAAGTCCGGATTTAGAAGGTTTGGAGATGCCCAGTTTTCTTATGTTTCTTGGGATACTTGAAAAAAGTTATTGTGACCTTCATTTACCGGTGGTTCGCATGTATCAAAACAAATGAGTAAGGCATTAAATGTCAAGGGTGTTTTGCCTCTGCAGTAGTATTCATCCTGCAGGAGTCTTGAGTCTGAATTATCTGGAATTTCAACTGCAATTCACTTCATGGACAGCTTTGTCAAATAGTGACTTAGTTCCTTGGGGTTGTGTTGTTTTGTTCATCATATGCTGAAATAATTCTCTCCTGGCACTTAATATGCTGTGACATTTGAGGAAAACACAGTCTTATTTCTACTGAGGAACAAATGGGAATATCCTACTAGGAATAACTTGGTTTGCAGCCTATCCTTTTGTTTATCCTTATCCTTTAATTAGGAGGCTAATTGTCACTATCTCCTTGTTCTTTAAGTGTTCTTCAGTTATTTTTGGTTTTCTTTAGCGGGGTGAGGGAGGGAGGTGGGACGCGACACTAATCCCTGTATCTTTTATATTTAGAAAACATTTAGGCCTCCAAATAGGTTAATTATTGCCTTTGCACTTACAGGTCTTCATTTAAATAATGAGCTTTTATGGACTCTGTCTTTATCAAATGGCAAATCATCCTGATGTCCCACATCCTGAATAGATATGTATTTAGGTCTCTGAGATCTCATATTTTTCAGCTAAAGCAGGTTAGGCAGACAGCTCCCTGTTGACTAAACATCTAGGAGGCTCATGTTCAATTGTTTACTCCAGCTGTGATGAACAGCTCTGAGCAGGATTTCTGTTTCATCAAACTCCACTTAAAGGAAAATCAGAGCACTTGGGGCCTGGGGGCTCTCAGTTACTGCTCCACTGCTATGAAACTCCCCCTTTTTCCATCTCAGTCTGATGCATTGTCTTCTTATCCAGTGCAAAGTGCCAGATATTTTTCTTTGTACAAACCTTTCCTCTGTTGAAGTTACCAAATGGCCAACAGGAGAGAAAGAAGGGGGAACCTGCAAAAGAAAACAGTGTAATATATTATAGTAAGAGATACAGGTGGAGCTTTTTTATTCCAATAAGATTTTAAATTTATATGCATGTTGTTTAGGCAATACCAAGATAGATATGTCAAAAATGAACAAATTATTCTAAATTACCTGTTTGTTCTAGTACAGCAGCAGGCAGGTTCTCAGTTCCATTAGAGAATTTATGTTCCACCAAAAATCAGAGCATTTCAAAAGTATGTGTAATTGTAGATATAAGTTTGCCTTAACGACTTTAATTTTCTTATTGTAAAATTACTTTATTGCTTGTCCTCTCATTGTAACCAAACCCCGTTGTTATTCTTATTATCTATTGATAATATGTGTTTATAGTAGTTGAATGAATAAGGGTGTACATATCTTGAGAATCATAGAATTGTTTAGGTTGGAAAAGACCTTTAAGATCATCAAGTGAAACCGTTAACCTAACACTGCCAAGTCCACCACTAAACTGTGTCCCTCTGCACCACATCTACTCATCTTTTAAATACCTCCAGCGATGGTGACTCAAGCCCTTCCCTGGGCAGCATTTTCCAATGCTTGATAACCCTTTTAGTGAAGAAATTTTCCTTAATATCCATCCTAAACCTGCCCTGGTGCAACTTGAGGCCATTTCTTCTTGTCCTATGGCCTGTTACTTGGGAGAAGAGACTTCCCCGCACCTCACTACACCCTCCTTTCTGGTAGTTGTAGAGAGTGATAAGGTCTCCCCTCAGCCTCTTTTTCTCCAGGGTGAACAACCCCAGCTCCCTCAGCTGCTTCTCATAAGACTTGTGCTCCAGACCCCTCACCAGCTTCCTTGCCCTTCTCTGGATTGCTTCAGCACCTCGATGTCTTTCTTGTCGTGAGGGGACTAAGCAGATTTTTTTCATATTATTTTGAACTAGCTTGCTTCAAGTAGGTAAGGAGTTGTGTTGTCATCCTGACACCTTCTTCCTTAATCAAGCTGATTTGTCTTCCTTCCTTTCCACTTGGGTGGGAATACTTTAAACAGAGTATTTATACAACCTGTCTATCTAGATAGGGTAAGCCTGAATATCTGTCTGTATCTCCTATTGCACTTGTGATCATAGGTGCACTTAATAGCTCTGAAAACCAGGCCTAAGGAATTCATTATAATGCCAGTTCCCTTGAAGTATTTTCTAGGAAAGATAGTTTAGAGAAGGGCTTGAAAATATGACATTTAAAACTAGTCTCCCACTGAGCCATATTAGCATTAGCTTTGAACACAATTGTGGTTTATTATACGTGTATCTGACAGCTCTTCTCTGAAAGACAGTAGTTTCTCTGTGAAGCTGCACTTTGGCATGCTACTAGATACTCCTCCGCATTTTTCTATTCTTTCGCCATTCTTCCTGTGAACAGATTCAAAATACAAATTCAGCATTATCATTTGCAATAAAAATAATGCCTTGCGTTACCTCATGGCTCTTGACCGAAATAATCTTTTCTAGCACCCTTGGTGCATAGGGAAACTGAGATGTAGAGAGACAATTCATGAGAAGTTTGTAGCACACTTAGGATTAAAATAACACTTCCAGTGTGCAAATTTGTGCTTAAATAAAAAAGCACGCTCATTCAGAAAATCAATAGTTTCCTTGCCTGTGTACTGCCAGAGCTGTTAGTACTTTGACTGAGGTGCTAACTGATGGTTTTCTGCACATTCTGCAGAGAGCAGAGTAGCTCACTTACTAGAGAACATTTGGGTCCAGCAGCCTGTGCACCTTAGGATGCTGTGTAGGAGGACTGGATCCCAGGAGTGACAGTATTAAGGAATGGCAGCTGAGCTTTTCTGCATTTTCTGTTAAAGCTAGTCTGGTCTCATGGACTGAGTAGCTGCATCTAAGTTAGCTTGTTAATGGGATTGAGAATGTCCTTTTGAAGTGATTCTCCTGGTTCTCTCCGCTTAACTGGGCTTTTATGCAAGTCGCGAAACAGTCTGAGTGCATGGGGTTTTTGGATGCCACTAAAATAAGAGTTGCGATCCAGGAATGGACTTAGTGCATTCCAAATACAAAAGGACATTGACTCCTTGAGATAAGTTTTTAATAGTCATAATACAAAGTTCAAAACTTCATTCTGAACGTACCTATTCCATTTTGATTTCTTTGCGTATGGGTCAATGTCATCAGCACTGTTCTGTTCTACAAATCTCATTTTAGACTGCACTGCTTTAGTGATGGAGATGTGGCTGCAGAATCTTTTCTTTCCCCCCTCAATTTTCTCTATGAGATGATAATACTAGTGTCTTTTGTGGTTGTATTGAATTAAAACCTATAGTGATGATAGCATTTCTTTCAAGATGATATATTACTTTAGGCTTCTTTGGAATACAATAATTTTTAATATAAAGGTATATCGTCTTAATGTGATTTTCTACACATATCATTAGTAACAACAACAAAAGTAATTTATTGCTGGTGTAAAAGGACGATGTTGTAGGGGAAATGACTGCAAATTTTCTGAAAAATTCTAATCAGCTCTATCTTTCTGAAACAATCTAAAATCTTGATTGTTGATTGACTAATCAGTTTAAAATTAGGAAAAAAAAGTCACTGAAAAAATCTTCTATTTATTCAATTTTTTGTTTTCTACACAATGAAACACTCTACACATAGACAATCTATGTTCAAATAGACTAGTCCAGATAAATTACATAGACGTGTTAATTTGAATCCCAGGTCACTTGCTTTATTTTATCTGTTAGAAGTGATATCATGGATCTAATTTTGTACTCCAGTTGTGTTTACCTCTCCTAAGATACCTCCATTAGGCCAGGATCAACAAGAAATGATATCTGTTTTTATTTCCCTGAATTGTGTTCTTCTTTCCTTGCTTAATGCAATTACATGTTTCTCTCTTTTCCCACTGCCATAACCTCTGTTGTCAATTAAGATCAGACAGGGAATTTAAAACAGTGGAAAGAAACAGAAGAAACAATCAAATATAAAGAGCTTAGGAGAAACACTTAGAGAAAGTGCAGTCTTCCATGTTACCAAAGGGAGAGGTAAAACTTATAGCACAGACAGTAAAGAAGTTTTGTACTGTCATACATGTCCATTTCTTTGCCCATAGCCAGAGAAGAAGAGCTGCACAATGCTATAATGACTCAGTAGAAAAGCATAAACTACTTGCTTGTGAGAAAAAATGGATTTTACTTTGAATGAATGAATTTATTCTGTATGTACAAATTTGCTTTTATTTGAATGCAGCTAAAAAAGCCGATTTCACCAGTAGGAGATCTACCCTTTCATATTGTAGATGAAGATATTAATAAATAGAATATATTTATAGATGCAAACTCATCTCTGAACCCTGATGTTTATTAGCCTTGTCATTTAGGGAAGATCATGAAACAGAAGGTGCCGAAGCAGAAGATGCTTTTGAAAGGCTTTTTCTAGATAATGAGTTGACAAAGTTGTACTAGTTCTTGAATTTTTCTATACCAAGTAATCTGTCAACTTCAGGCAATTTTTAAGTAATAAAATTTCACTGAATTTCACTGAATTTTCAGAGTTGGAAGGGACCATAGAGATCATCTAGTCCAACTCTCCTGATGAAGCAGGATTGCCCAGAGCTAGAGCATGTTACTCAGGACTGCAACCAGGCGGGTCTTGAAAATCTCCAAAGAAGGGGACTCCATGACCTCCCTGGGCAGCCTGTTCCAGGGCTCTGTCACCCTCACTGTGAAGAAGTTTCTTCTCATGTTTGAGTGGAACCTCCTATGTTCCAACTT
>JAHREE010000559.1:10509322-10653194 GCA_033628505.1 Tringa tobata | reverse complement strand
CCACCCTTTAGATACTTCTAAGCATTGATAAAGTCTCCCCTCAGCCTTCTCTTCTCCAGGCTAAAGAGTCCGAGCTCTCTCAGTCTTCCTTCATAAGGGAGATGCTCCAATCCCTTAATCATCTTCGTTGCTCTTTGCTGGACTCTTTCCAGTAGTTCCCTGTCACTCTTGAATTTGGGGAGCCTGGAACTGGATGCAGTACTCCAGTTGCGGCCTCACCAGTGCATAGCAGAGGGGAAGAATGACTTCCCTTGACCTACTAGCCACACTCTTCCCTATGCAGCCCAGAATTCCGTTGGCCTTCCTGGCCACAAGTGCACACTGCTGGCTCATTGTCATTTTGCTGTCTACCAGGATGCCCAGATCTTTCTCTTCAGAACTTGTCTCCAGCAGATCCATGCCTAACCTGTATTGGTGCCTGACATTCTTCTTCCCCAGGTGCAGGACCCTACACTTTTCCCTGTTGAACCTCATGAGGTTCTTCCTTGCCCAGCTCTACAGCCTGTCCAGGTCTCGCTGGATGGCAGCACAGCCCTCCGGGGTGTCAGCCACCCCTCCCAGTTTGGTATCATCAGCAAACTTGCTGAGGATACGCTCTGTCCCCTCACCCAGGTCACTGATGAATATGTTGAACAGGACTGGACCAAGTATTGACCCCTGGGGGACACCACTGGTTACAGGTCTCCAGCTTGAACCTGCTCCATTAATCATTAGCCTTTGGGTCCTGTCACACAGCCGGTTCTCAGTCCACCTCACTGTCCCCTCATCCAGCCCACACTTCCTTAGTTTCCCAATGAGGATGTTATGGGAGACAGTGTCAAAAGCCTTGCTGAAGTCAAGGTAGATGACATGTGCTGCCCTCCCTTCATCCAACCAACCAGTTATAGCATCACAGAAAGCTATCAGATTGGTCAAACATGATTTACCCTTGGTAAACCCATGTTGCCCACTTCCAATAACCCCCTGCTCTTCAACTTGTTTGGAGATGGCATCTAGAATGAGTCTCTCCATTACCTTTCCAGGGATGGGGTGAGACTAATTGGTCTGTAGTTCGCAGGGTCCTCCTTCTTGCCCTTTTTGAAGACTGGAGTGTTTAGCTATAGTGACTCTTCTTGTATGATGTTTACTGTTACATTATGGGACAGGGACGTAAGTAGTTGTGTGAATTTATTGGAAGATGCAAGAACAACTTGATGAGATTAATGGTTTGTGTACCCCAGGATGCTGCTCTTAACAGTGGCAGAATGAGATGCTGTTTAGGGGTGAGGTTATGAACCTGGCCACTCCTTGTGATCCGTATCTCTTCTGCCCTCCAGCATTCATTGTTATGGGATGAGGATGTAGAAAGGTCTCTTCATCCTTGTCTGATCTCCTTAGTATTCAGACTGGTTATCTGCACCATGGAATTTCTTTCAAGTGTCAACAAGAGGACAGACTTCTAGTTTTCCTTTTCCGCATTCACTTCTGTGAAGACTTGATGTTTACAGTTAAATTTGATCTACCAGGCTTGTGTTCTGGTAGTACCTAACTTGTTACCAGACTATTTTGTTAGTCTCTTGCAAGGTAAATAGTCAGTGCCCATGAACAACAAAACTAAATAGCCCACAGAACAGAAGAAGCTGTTACTCAAAGCTGATAGAGTTGTAGAAGTGTGATATAGAAGGCATTATGTTTCATCCAAATACAAATATTTAAAAACTTCATTTCAGATTGGAATTAGCGGTTGTCTGGCAAATTTGTTATTTCGGGACATAGAACCCAGAACCTGATATGTCTATGCTGAATAGTTGTTAAAAGCTATCTCAATTTGCACTCTTAAGAAATTAATTTTTTTTCTATTTCTTTCCTTGCATTGAAAGAGGAGCATTTCCCCATGCTGGTTGAAGGCTTTTAGTATGCAAAGAATGAGGCATATTCTGCAACCTCTTACAGAACCTGCTGGTTTATGACCTATCTGTAAGCTTTTAAATTCGGGAGGGTTGGACAGTACAGGAACTGAAGTATGAGATAGGATTAGTGACCATTGAGAAGCAAAGGAATCTGATTGATTGATGAATTCAAAAGGTGGAATAGCTGCAGGGTCAGTTACTGTCAAACAGAATGAGAATTATGCCAAAGAATGAGTTTTTAAGATCTAGGGGAATTAGTGAAAAGCAATAGACCTTCAGGTACCTTTCTCCTCCTATCAATTTTAAAATCTAGTTAATTTAGCATTCTATTCTGATCCTGACAGCTCCACCAGAGGCATGTTCCACCACTGGCATACTTCAGAGGTGTTCAAAAAGTATTGTGATGAAGGCTGTAGAAACATAATTAAATGGATACGGCTTGTAGCTAACCTACACGCTCCTTTAAGAAAAGCTTCTATCTCAGCAAATCTGCCCTGTGGCTGGGTTGTCCCTAGGCCAGGTGAAGTGACACAAGCAATGTTACATTTAATTTACCATGGCTTCCCAAAAGTCTGGTGTTCTTGGCAGCAGCTGATGTTTGTCTACTTACTCTTGCTACTATAAGAAATAACCCCACTGAAGTTGCTATGACATCTTGGGAGAACTTATAATAAATTGCTGATGATTTTTTTTGGCTAAATAAGTGTCTTCTTTTTCTAGCAATATCTGGGTAAAGAATGTTCAGGGGTTTTTTTTGTCAGTATGACCCCAGGATTTTGTTCAAACTCCATCCTCAAAATGAGTATGTTTGGCTTCCTTTAATTTTAAAGAATGTTTTTTTGAAAAAAAGTTATGACACAGACAAAGAAATCAATTATTGTTGATTAATTATATTTAAGATCTGAACTTGGAAAATTATTAAGACTTACAGTGAATATGGACGCATCTCTTCCAGTCTCCATTACTGACTGGCTATTTGCTCCTTTACTTGAATTTCCTGTATGACAAGTAGTGTTAACAAATATGCTCTGATTTATCATACAAAAAATTTCTTTGTTCTCCAAATCCCTGTGACTTAGCTAGGTGGAGGTCTTTCGCCAGGAAAGTTTTATTATTCCATTCTATTCTATTCTATTTTAACAAATACTGAAGTACTTGTTTGTGTGTTCATATGGTTCAAACCTGCAGCATATACAAATCTAAGGACAATCTCATCAAGAAAATGTAGATCAGTTGCTTCAATAGATTTGCGAAAGAAATGCATAGTATATGTGACTTTCTGTAAACCAATCTCATGGTTTCAGCTGGGATGGAGTTAGCTTTCTTGCTAGCAGCTGGTATAGTGCTAGGTTTTGGATTTGGGATGAAAATTACTGTTGGTGGTGCACTGGTTGTCTTAGTTGTTGCTGAGCACTCAAGGCCTTTTCTGCTTCTCACACCACCCCCAGTGAGTGGGCTGGGAGGGGACACAGTTGGGACAGCTGACTCCAACTGACCAAAGGGCTATTTCATGCCATGGAACATCATGCTCATCATATAAAGCTAGGGGAAGGAGGAGGGAGAGACATTTGGAGCGATGGTGTTTGACTTTCCAAGTAACTGTTACGTGCGATGGAGCCCTGCTTTCCTGGAGATGGCTGAACACCCACCTGCCGAGGGAGAGCAGGGAATGAATTCCTTGCTTTGCTTTGTGCAGCCTTTGCTTTATTTAATAGGTTAAATTGTCTTTATCTCAACCCACAAGTTTTTTTCCACTTTTACTCTTCTGATTCTCTTCTCCAACCAAACTGGGGAAGTGAGCAAGGCAGCTGTGTGGTGCTAGTTGCCAGCAGGGACTAAACCACAACAACCATTGATGGAAATAGTTATTTTACTTATACCTCAGAAGAATAAGGATTTTCCCAATATTCAAGCACCTGTTACCCTGTTTTCCCTTTATTATGATATTGTTCTGTAAACTTTAGTTTCTGTTTATCTAGAAACCCATTTGTAAATTTGCTGTGAATTGCAATGATAATAGTAGGAAAACATCAATTTCTGTTGTATTTACAAAAGGAAACAAAAAAATAGGTGGAATTTACACCTTTTGAAATTAGCTTTGCAATGTTACTGCGTCATTTTGTTATCTTCATTTTGCTAGAAGAAATATCCAGCATCTCCTGGGTTTTCTGGAAAACTATCTTCCATGGAAAAGTTGTCTGTAAATGACAGTAACTTTCCACAGTTGTTATGTAGGATTGAGCAGTCACAATGCTCTCTATAGCTGTGGCTTGAGCCCAGATGAAAACGCTCCCCGTTGCTGAAAAATTTCCAAATATTTCTGATGTTGATAACTTGCCACCAAGAGGAGATAACAGCAGAGGAATCCACACTGATAAGTAATTTCAAATGGGGTACACATGGGGATTTCTACATATCTTTAGTACGATGTAATAATCAAACTACTGCTAGTAAATTGAAATTAATGACTTGTGGTCAGAGCTGTAAACTAAATGTCTAATTTACTATTGCAGTGGCCTCGTGACAAGATAATAACTATTGCTTTTAGTAATATGTATTTTTCCTACATCTAGAGTTATACTGCTGCTACCAGCAACCTCACCCCTGGGATTTTTGTTTTGAGTGGCACTGTCTACCCTGACTAGTTCAGGGATCTCCCATAAGCCAGTTTTGTACAGCTGCATATGTCACAAATGGCAGGAATGCTCTGAGAAGTTGGCATATCGTTTTCTCTTCTGATGCTAACTATCTCAGGGATCTTTGCCACAGTGACTTCAATTTCCTCTGCTTGACAGACCTTATCTTATCAACAGCTTAAAACATGTTTACTAACACAATACAATCAGAGTTCTGTGCTTCAGATGCCAAATTATTCTGTAAGCCATTGATCTTTATTGCAGATTTGCAGGGTGTTGCTAAATACATTAGTAATTATACATCTGGGCTGTCATAGCATCTACTCTTGGGCAATCTCCTTTTATGTTGCATTTGATTGATAGTTAGTTATAGACTTGATTCAAAATTAATTTAAAATCACAACGCTGCCATACAAACCAGCTCAAGCTACTTTAACATTTCAGCCTAACCTAAGGTGGGAGGGCTACTTCTATAACAAGTCTTATATAATCATATATAAAATGTACCGCTAGCATTTATTTATCTGTCCAAGGCAAGCATAAAGGCCTGGATTTCTAATAAATGGCTATCTCTCTGCTTTCAGGAGCACAGTGTCAAGGAATCTAAAAGTAGTAATAATTATGTTGTTTGTTGTTTTTCCTTCCTCGGGGGAAGAGGAAAGAATTCATATATACTACTCCAAAAATATTGATAAGTAATAGAATATTTCTATTAAATGTGATTAATCATCTAAAATAACAAGGTTAGCTCTTAAAAAAATACACATTCGGTTTAAGAATTCCTTCACATGTGAATTTCTTTTGTGGTATATTGACAATGGTGAGGAAAAACAGTTTCCAATAAGGTGCACAAGGAATCGAGTTTCAGAAGATTTGTTTTATATTAGTATAAGGAGGGAGCAAGGACAAGACACATATGGGAATTATTGCTTGCATGAGAGAGGCAAAGATCTGTAGATCTGAACACCTTTATCTAGCCCCGATTGGAAATTTTTGGCATGATCACCAGCAGGGTTGTGATTTCACAGCATACTAGTGTACCATACCTTATGCACAAGAGTGGTTCTGTTTGCAGGCATATTCTATATCAATATATAGAAAAAAGTGAGGCTTACATAATTCACTCAGAATTGTGTTCCTAATTTTTTGCATGATGTTCCTGTATGTGCAGATTTGTTTAAAGCAGAACTCCTTTTGAAATCAAAATCTGTAATCGGAAGATAACTGTTTTTTCTTTATATGCTCCATATTATGATAAATCTTTTACAATTAAGTACAGCTTATATTGAAATGGAGTTGTAAATTCTGTCTTTAATCTATTTTTAATAGTAAAGCTGCACATCTACCTGGCCTATATTAAAATCCTACCTTAAATGCTGTACCCCTATATATGTTTAAATGCAACCCACACCCTTCTTTCATGAAGCTATTAAAATAAATTGTTTCTCAATTTAATTTGAAAACTGAGTTTAAATGCTTTTATATTTTGCTTTCATCTGTATAGCAAATTTATTATCAGAAAAACCTAAACACAGCACCTTTTGTCTCTCTGAAGACAGGAAGTCATAAAAATTTTAACAGTTTAGAAACTAAATTTACCTGTAGAGAAATACTGAATTGCTTTACAGAAAGGTACAAACCCTGTTAAAAAGAGAGAGAATTCAGAAAGGTCATATTATTGAAAATTTAAAATTTTAATGCATAGGCTCACTTCTTTTATTAAAGTAGCAAAATTGTCTATTTCACGTCTGGAAAAAAAATTTAATGTACTTTCCTTGTAATAAGTATGCCAAAATTTTCCAACACACAGGTGCTTTAAAAATTAGGGCTTTATATCAGAAGAATATTGAGGTTTACTTTATGGGAATGTAATATTTATTTAGCAATGTGAATCTGCTAAGGAAATATTTTGGTTTTGCATCAACAAGGTAATTTTTGATGGTAAACTGATTAAATTGTTGATAATTATGGTGAGGCATTAGTAATTTCCTTCTATTTGTTTTATTTCTTTATGCCTATTTTATGCTTATTTTATGTCTATTTCGGCAACATTGGTGATGAAATAATGAAATTGAAAGGAAAACAACAAAATAAACATGTTAGGCTTTTAGGCGTAAATTCCAATAGTATGTACCATAAATCACTGCTCATTCATGTTCTGTTGGATATATTAATGCAGCTGAATTACATAGATCATAAGAAGTTAGGGGATTCTCTCACTTCTTGAAATCATAAGTAATAGGTCTTTTGCTAATTAGATTGTAGGAGTAGGATCTAAAAAAACCAGGCGGGGAGGACGTATATTTTGTAGGTCGTATGATCAAGCAGGGAATATTTACAGTTCCATTTCAATATAGGCTGCAGCTCGAATGCTGGTGAGCTGTCCCTGAGCAAAGGGATTCTCAGGAGGGGCCGGGGGCAGCTGATCACTCGGTGGCTGCCGGGTGTTTCCCAGGTTGGGGAGTGTTTGCTCAGAGGCTGTGCTGGTGGTGCAGGGTTCTTGCGTGAGGGTGAGGAATTAACACTATGAAACATCAAAACTATGGAGGTGAGAACTACTGTTTTCTACCATTATGAAATGAAATGTTTTATTTATAAATGTGAATGATATGCTACTACTTTTCTATACCTTCTTTGCTGTGCTATAACCAGACTACACAAAATGCAGTGAGGCTTTGAAGTCTGGTCACAAACATTATTTTAATTTTTCTTTCTACTGCTGTGTTTTCAGTGGTTATCCTTAACCAATGTGCTGTTTTGCACATTGGAAGAGATTCTTAAGTAGAAGGAAGACCATGGTTTTACATATTGTAATACCCTTGTCACAGCCTTCTCCTGAACTGTTGGTGAGTGAAGGCTGCACCTTCTGTATAGATCGTGCTGGTGGGCTGTGAAAGCAGGTCTCTGACA
The DNA here is from genome assembly GCA_033628505.1 of Tringa tobata. Taxonomy (NCBI): domain Eukaryota; kingdom Metazoa; phylum Chordata; class Aves; order Charadriiformes; family Scolopacidae; genus Tringa; species Tringa tobata. The sequence goes on along the minus strand of JAHREE010000559.1, from coordinate 10,645,759 downwards.
CAGTAGATGTGAGGCCATGTCCCTGTTTACAGGGAGAGGTTGCTACAGTATATAAAGAGGAGCTGCTCTGGACTTGCTGGGCATGTGTGCTGCCACAGGCAGCACAAAGAGGAGAGACTTCCTGTGTCGGACAATAAACTGTCCAATAGTTCTAGAAAGTTGTATGGGATAAGCTTAAAATAAAGAAGATCCTCAAGATGAATGAGACCTCCAAATACTGTAAACAGCAGTTTTGTAAGGAAATGTGAAAAAAGGGTAATAGATTAACTTACGGTACAGTTGAATATTTATAAGCTTAAACTGTTTTTTTTATTTCCCTTTTATATAAAAAACATATACAACTGTTAAATACTAGTAAATATTAAGAAAAATGTAATTAACTTTTGTTCTTTAAAACTTCACCTGTAAAATCACCAATAAGACCTGGTAGGAAAAAGCAATGCTGTCCATGATGTCCACATGACCTTGTTAATATACACCTGTCCTTGAACAAACCAAAAAGAGAACACTCAGGTAAGGTATGAGCTCTCAAGTTGGCTGAAGTTTCTTAGTAATCTATAAGAATGTGGCTGTCTTCTGCCTCTCTGCATGCCATTGAGTTACAAGTAGGAAGCTGGCTGTTTTATAATGCTGGGAAACGGGTATTCTTTTAAAGATGTTACAGAAACATCCTTATTACCTACTAGAGAAACATGATAGAAATTCTTCACCATCACAGGTGAGGATATGTGTAGGTTTAAAGGCCCATATTTAAAGTAAGGTAAAGATACTAGGATGTTACACACGCCCGTCAGGAATGTTGGTTGTGAGGAAAAAGAATTTTGGAGATCATGAGGGTTTTCCAGAGAAAGCTTACTTACCGGGGAAAAGAAAGGTCTTTGGGGTAAAAAACCTCCAAACCCCAAAGAAACAAACAATACTGGTGTCTGTATTCTGTTCATATAGGTGCAGTAGACATTAACACCTTTGGTCAAAAGGTCCTAAGACTTTTGTGGGATGTAACAGTCAGATTGACTGTCCAGCTCATACTTAACCTCATATAACATAGGTACCTTTTTTTGGAATCTGTAAGGGTGGCTTAAAAGTGTGTGGTTTCATTGGTCATCCTGTAGATCAGAGAATATCTGAGATGTACCTTACTGGAAAGTACTCCTTGCTTCCACAGTTTAAAACCTAGCGCATGAGACTGGACTACACTCAAAATAAATGCTTAAGCATATCTTAATGATTTTTTCTATTTCTTTTGCTCCAGAACAATGGCAACCTATTCCCTTCTTTTTAAAGACTATCACACAGATGGGCTTGGTTGCAAATGTCAGATCTGTATTTCTCTGCAAGCTGACAATTTCACTACAAGCTTTCAGGCAGACCTAAATTTCAGAGTCCCCTCTCATGCATTCTGATGTTAAGCTGCTGGGAAGCTATCAGACTATATTTCTGGGCAAGTTGGAGGATATTTAATTGACCCAGATAACTTTCAGATAATTTTCATAAATCTTATTCCCTACTCCTCTTGGTCCATATGTCAGCAACTTTCCTGTGTGTTCAGATTTGTATGATGAAAACATAATTCTCAGATTCAAGGAGTAACCTTGAAAATAGGTATTAATAGTAAACATCTAACAAAGTCAAGGGTACGGTATTAGTCTTGATATTTTGTACAATTATATTTTCCTAATTTTCTACCAAGCCTTAACTGAATCATAGAAATTTTAATATGCATATTAACAATCTTGTGGGCTTTTTTGTTGTTGTTTTATAGCTAACAGTAATCTTGCATATACATCACTGATTTAGAAATCAGCTCTTTAAAATAACACTGAGTATCTGTTTGTTTATCCAGTAATCAAATTAAATACAATCTTATGCACCTTGTTAGCAGATTAAAAATCATAGAATCATAGAATCGTCTAGGTTGGAAGAGACCCTTGGGATCATCGAGTCCAACCATCTACCCTACTCTACAAAGTCCTCCCCTACACCATATCCCTCAGCACCGCATCTAAACAGCTCTTAAACACATCCAGGGATGGTGACTCAACCACCTCCCTGGGCAGCCTATTCCAGTGTCTGACCACTCTTTCTGTGAAGAATCCTTTCCTAATGTTCAGTCTAAACCTACCCTGTTGGAGCTTGAAGCCATTCCCTCTCATTTTGTCATTAATTACCTGTGAGAAGAGACCAGCACCAACCTCTCTACAGTGTCCTTTCAAGTAGTTGTAGAGAGTGATGAGGTCTCCCCTCAGCCGCTTCTTCCTCATACTAAACAGTTCCAGCTCCTTCAGCCACTCTTCATATGATTTGTTTTCGAGACCCTTCACCAGTTTTGTTGCCCTCTGCACTCGCTCCAGCACCTCGATATCTCTCTTGTATTGAGGTGCCCAAAACTGGACACAATACTCCAGGTGTGGCCTCACCAGTGCTGAGTACAGGGCCACAATCACCTCCCTACTTCTGCTTGTCACACTATTTCTAATACACGCCTGCTGTTGGCTTTCTTGGCCACCTGGGCACACTGCCGGCTCATATTCAGCCGCTTGTCAATTAGAACCCCCAGGTCTCTCTCTTCCAGGCAGCTTTCCAGCCACAGTTCCCCAAGCCTGTAGCACTGCATGGGGTTCTTGTGGCCCAAGTGCAGAACCTGGCACTTGCCCTTGTTGAAACTCATACCGTTGATGTTGGCCCAATGATCCGATCTATCTAGGTCCCTCTGTAGAGGTTCCCTATCCTCCTGGGAATCAACACTCCTGCTGAACTTGGTGTCATCTGCGAACTTGCTGATGATACACCCTATGTCCTTGTTGAGATCATCAATAAAGACGTTAAACAGGAATGGTCCTAACACTGAGCCCTGAGGCACACCACTTGTGACCGGCCGCCAGCTGGATTTAAATCCATTGAGCACCACTCTTTGGGACCTTCCAGTCAGCCAGTGCTTGATCCAGCGGATCATATGCTCATCCAGGCCGTGTGAAGCCAGTTTTTCCATGAGGTTTGTGTGGGGGACAGTGTCGAATGCTTTTCAAAAGTCCAGGTATACAATATCAACAGCCTTTCCCTTGTCCAAGAATCTCGTTATCTTGTCATAGAAGGAGATCAGGTTCATCTGGCAGGACCTGCCTTCCATAAACCCATGCTGACTAGGCCAATCTAACCATGGGCTCAAGGAATACAGAAATTCTATTTTTATAGAACTTTGTAGAAACTCTTTATAGCATTTTTTTATTTCTTCACTAGCAGTTTGAACTTCATCTGCAATGAGACTATTACTTTTCATCAAACAAGTTAATTTACTTTTTTTTTTTTTCATTTATAATCTTCCTTTAATTTTGAGGGGTAAACTCCTCTGTCTACGGGAAAGTTGGACTTGGCTTTCAAACAGTAACACTTTTAACCTGTGTTGTTTTTCAGAAACACAAACTTAAAATTTATGAGCCAGTTCTATAACCTCAATACCTGTCATTATTTGGAAAGATATAGCTCAGTATCTCCCCATTGTCTTGATTAAGAGTTCCGTGTGTTGGTTTTATGTAGGTGCTTTGGCTCAAATGATGGAGTCTTTGCTCTAATTTTCCATTTGATATGATCAGTTCATGTTCCTCTCAACATAACTCAAGTGTATTGATGATACCAGAGTAATCATAAGGGTTAAAGTGTGTATCACTGACTGCTCATGCAGTCAACATAACTATAGAAGTTTGTGAAGTTATCAAATCCATTTTGTTGCTATCTGGTCTGTTGATAATCACAAAATAAACAGAAATAAACTGGATTATAAAAGGCTTTCTGAGTATCAGTTTTCCAGATCATTAAGGCCGCTAATTATTGAAGGTAACTGTCCCATAAAGCACAGATGTAGAAAAACAGCATCACGTTTTGCAATAGCAGTTTCTGTTTCTGAGTTCAAGTAAGGTTTCATGAAGTGTGATGGATTTAATAGTGTAGGCTTGTTAGAGCTTCTGTGCAAAGAATTCATGAAGGACAGGACATGTCTATGTCTACTATGTCTACTGCTTCTTGTGGAAAATTTTGTTGATTGCTTAAAGTCTAGTATAGATGTGAGTTTTAATCAAAAAACCCTAAAAATACTAGTTTTCTATCAAACACCTTATCTTTTGAGTTAACTTGCACTATTACTCTGATTTGTTTATTATACCTGCTTTCCCTTTCACGATCGAATACCAATGTAGTCTGTGACATCTGGAGGTATTTTTGTGTTTATTGTCATCAAAAGACGCATTGCAAAGAAATTGCAGTTCTCATGTAAACGGATTAACTCTGATGTTGTTCATAACCCTAAAATTACTGTATGATGTTGACAGAAATCCACTTTCATTCTCACTTTTTCTTCCAGAAAATGTGCTAGAAATAGCAAATGTTTAGGCGGAACTTCTTATGTTCAAGTTTGTGCCCATTTCCTCTTGTCCTGTCACTGGGCACCACCTCCCTCAACCTGCTGGTCATACTCTTCCTGATGCACCCCAGGACGCCAGTGGCCTTCTTGGCCACAAGGGCACATTGCTGGCTCATGGTCATCCTGTTGTCCACCAGGACTTCCAGGTGTTTTTCCTCAGAGCTGTTCTCCAGCAGGTTAGCCCCAACCTGTACTGGTGCATGGGGTTATTCCTCCTCACGTGCAGCACTCTAACCTTGCCTTTGTTGAAATTCATCAGGTTCCTCTCTGCCCAACTCTCCAGCCTGTCCAGGTCTTGCTGTATGGCGGCACAGACTTCTGGTGGGTCAGCCACCCCTCCCAGTTTTGTATCTTCAGCAAACTTGCTGAGGGTACATTCCATCCCTTCTTCCAGGTCATTGATGAAAATATTGAAGAGCACTGGACCCAGTACTGACCCCTGCTTCTTTAATCTGATTGAAACAGTTTCTCTTCCTTTAGTATGATACAAATTTAGCTAAAGCTTATAGTAGGTATTTTTCTTTATCTCCTGAATTAATATTCTTGTTCATACTATATAATAACATTGGCTTTGTTAGGTATGGTTTGATAAACAGACATGGTATTTTGTTACTTATTTAGAGCTCTTTTTACAGAACTTCCCTAATGAAGTATATGACTCTGTATCTAATAATGCAAACAAATAGATTTTGCTACTTTCCTATGGTTCACAACAAAAATGGTTGCAGGATCTGAAGTTACGGCTTACCTTACAGAAGTCAGTTTTATCAGCAGTAGGTTTTACCTCACTAGTTTGCAAGCAGTATTGCTGTAAATTGTCTTGATTTCAACATTATCCAAATCTAGAAGTCATAATGCTGTCAATATTTATAACTAAGGTAAAATATTCCCATTTTGGAAGAAATCCTGGGGAAACGTGAAGAGGAATAGCTTTGTAATTTGTTTCAGGATGTCTCTGGAGCCCATTGGAATGGAAATGAAAAGTACTGTCTATGTTATCCTTCATCTTACTTGAGTTCCACTATGTCCTTGCAGCAAAGAAGTTACTGGTTCCATTTGCTAATATAAACAATAGTCACGTATCTTGATCTGGTTTACTTTCCCAGATAAAATCTCCTCAAACATCTTTCTGTCAGAAACTGCAGATAAAGAGGATATTACTCAGATCTAGTCTCCTGTTTCCCCCACTACTGAGGCAAATGATGCAGGGCAATGCTGGTTGCTGTTTAGATGTCGTTCAAATGATTCTTCTGACGCTGTTGCTGCTTAAATGGTTTTAAGACACAACATGTAGACAAAGTGCTGGGATTCTGCTTCATCAAGAATATCGATGAAGTAGGCCTTGGGACCGTATAGTATTCCCTGCAGGCTTCATCTGGGTATACAGGAAAAGACAAGATAAAAATTGAGAGAAAATATGGTGTTTCAAAGTAGGGGGAGTAGGAATTTTTGGACATCATAGGTCTAAAAATAGTGGGTTTTTCCTGAAATTTGTTGTAACTATTGATAAGCAGAGCTGTCATTAAAAGATCATCATTGATAAACCTCTTCGTCCATTTTCCCTCCTCTTTAGTCTATCTTTTCCTAGTGATAAATAATTTTCCTGACAGTTTTCAGTGGCCTTATTTCTGATTCAAACTGTTCCTTAGCCATGTGTTCCTATGCTGGTATTCTTTGTGTTTTGCTTAAAAGACCCTGAATTTTATGGAGAGTTCCAGAGGTTTTATGACACTCCAACATGTCATTCTCCAGTGTTAGTGAAGGAAAAAAAGGGAACAAAAAATCACATACATCAGAGTCTTCTAAAGACCAGTTTTTGCATCAGCTATACCTAACTCCAAAGGAAGATATTGCTCTGAGGTTTAGATCCAGGAAAAAAAATTCGAAGTCGGATAGTTTGGAATCTTGCACATTTTCTCATCTCCATTCCAAAGTGGAAAAACTCCCTATGTAGTACTTCCCTATGGGGTTTTCTCTTCCTTTCTTTTTACATTATTGATAGCCATTTTTCAGGATCTGACATTTACGTTCACATCAAGGCTTACATATGCACTTAAAATGAAAGAATTTCTCCTGTGCTTTGAAACCTTAAAAGGTTTGAAATCTTGTTTTTTAACTTTGCTTATTCATTCTGGCAAACTGAGCTTCAAAGAGTGCACGTTATTGGCATGGAAATTGTCTATCTTAATGGATTTTTTAGCCCCATTCTTCAGTGGAATCATCCAATAAGAACAAAAAATGAAAGTGAATTAAATTTGTGTCTGTTATACAATCATGCATACATTCTAAAATGCAAAATACAGAAATTCAACCATGTTCCCCCAAGAAAGACCTATGTAAGCAGTGTAAAAGTCATTGACTTTAAGTATATTTCACCTTAAAGAGGGAGGAGGATTTTAAGCCTTTCTTTCCTCTCTTGAAAGCACAAACACAGTTCACAGATGCATTCTGTATGAATCTTAATAGGCCTAGGGCAGAGCAGTGAAATCTTTGACAGCGAATACTATAATGAAGGAGCAAATAGCACAGATGAATAAGTTTTTCTTTAGTTGTGGCTTGGAGTTGTTCGTGGATTACAGAAAAATGGGAGACAAGTATGCTGACCTTCCTACTGAAAAAGTTTTAGTTTTGTAATATTATTTAGTTCTATAATTCTGCTTTTCCTTTTTTTGTACGTACACAAATCAAAGCTCACCAAAGGCAATCTTGCATAAAGTGACAGCTGTTTATTTAAATTATTCTAGCCTCATTGTATTTCCATCTTTCTCTGACAGACATATGTTCAGTTGGTGCATTAGAAATAGATGCACATATTGTTTGCCATCCTGTAGTAACTGGGGACTGGACAATACCAGTTGCTCAGAGAGTTGTGTTATATTTGAGATATATTTAACAAGTGGTGTTCTTTTTATTTTAATCAATTTAGTGGCCCATATGTTTGAATAAACATTCAGCTACTTTGTATTAGGAGATACGATTAATTGATCATAATAACACAAGAGAAACATCAGCTGAATGCGTAGCCTCAAGTATGTAACAGGTTAAAGGCCTGAGTTTGCTGCAAGTATAGCTTGCAGGATATATGAAGGCAGAATGATTTGTCTCCATTTGGAATTTTAAAGTGGATTTAATGTGAAAAGAGGTAATAAAAGTCTATAATCTTTTTGACTGTGTTGAAAAACACTTCTAGAACTGCACCATCTTAAACAGTTAAACATTTCTCAAACCGGGTTTGAAAATGTTTATCTTTATTTTTCCTGAGGGACAGGAAAGTGAATATATTTGAAGGACACAGAGGGAATATACAAACTATTGTTATCTGTGGAAAAGAATCATAGGTAGCCTTTCTACCACCAGGCAGAGCAGGCACAGGGCAAAAGAACTGACCCTGAGAGGAGAAACTTCTGACGTTTTCAAAATAGGTAGCACAGTTAATCCTCGATACCTAGTCACTGCTCCAGGTAATCCTTCCTGCTCAGCTCCCAGCTCTCCATCACATGCTCCCAGTTGTCACTCTCCAATTCTTATGAGTAGGGGAGTTGATTAATACTTATAAACATAAATTCCAAGTTGTATTAACTCAGAAATATAAAGTTCAAAGGAACTGTGTTCCTAAATCCTAGTGGGATAAAACAGTTTTACTTAAATCCTCGTCCAACTCACTGTTTTACCCTCTTTCTACTATATGTTATAGTCTTCTAACGCTTCTGTAATTCTCATTCTGACAATAAGAACAAATAATGAAAAAAAAAAAAAAACTGGCCAAAGGAATGAAATTGAACAGATCACAGGATCACAGAATGATATGGGGTTGGAAGGGACATCTGGAGATCAGCTAGTCCAAGCCCCCTGCCAAAGCAGGTCCACCTAGAGTAGGTTGCACAGGAACTTGTCCAGGCAGGTTTTGAACATCTCCAGAGACAGAGACTAACAGATGAAGAGAAGATTCTTTGATTTCTCATTGTCCACTCTTTATTTGGAATTATTCCTTGTTGGTCAGGCTTTTGGAGCCCATACCATCACTGTGGATTTTGTTATTTGATTTTCATTGTGGTTTTTTTTGTTGTTGTTGGTTGGTTGGCGTGGTTTTGGTGGGTGTTTTTCGTTGTTGGTTTTTTGTTTTTTGTTTTTTTTCAAAAAAAGCCTCTACTTCCTTGGTACTTCAAAGTGATTGCCACAATTTTTTAAATGAGGAACTTGCTATAGTTACTATGGCTTTCTTGATTGCTTTACCATAAAGACTTCTGAATTTGGCTTCTTTCTGAGGGCATCAGAAACTAACTGATATACAACCCAAGCAGTAAATAGTACCAGTTTCTAAAGCTGAGCATCAGTGTTATGTATAGTACTCTTGCCCTGGGTATAGGGAGGATTTGAACAATGATGATCTCTCCTCTTTGTAGTAGCTTGGTTGACTCTCAGAAATGTTCTAAAAAGATCTATTACATCTTAATGTATGTAGTCTCATCATGAGTTTCATAAGGATGACAGCTGATGGTTTGGACATCCTTTAATCCTGTAAAGGGTGCTTATTTAGCTAATTCTGCTGATGAAACCAGATTTCCAAAATAGTCTTGAAAGGTTTTAATGTATTGAGTCCGAGTCAGTACTATTTTTGTAGAAATAGAAGATTTTGCCTTTTCCTTACATGTTGTTATAGCATTGCTATGATCAGCTAGATGTAGTTTTGCTTGAGAGCACAAGGCAAACCAAGTTTACTTCAAATCTTTCATTCTGAATTTAAAGAATTTATTAATTTATACTTTGGTTTTTACTAAAAGATTTGGATCATAAGGAAATTCGAGCATGTCCTCAGGATTTGTTTCAGGTATTAGAGAGGCTTATTAGAGGATGTTTACGTTTCAGGGCTAAACACTTCTATTTCAAGCCATTGTCAGTTGCAGTGGGAGCAATAGGAAATTTTTAAATATTTATTTTCTCCAAATTAATGTTATTAGCAATGAATCACTGTGATATTAATATAAGTAGATGTTCTTACATAACAATATTTCATTCATCAAAGGAATTCCCAAATGTCAGCACCTTAAGCTCTACCAATTTGAATGGAATTCTTTAAAGTAATTTGTTTCCTGCTCTGACTGGTGTGTGCTCTTCAGTTTTATGTATTTTGCTTTGTGTTACAAGATAAGATTGGTTAATATTGTCCAACTTTTGGATTATCATGCCCTAATCCATCAGTTCTAACATTTTACTGAGTAAATGCTATGAAAAATGCCTCCCTTTATTTATTTCTATTTCAAAATAGTAATATAAAAATAGATGTAAATCATTCTGAAAAGTCAATGCTATCGTACTTCCTCAAAGGACTGCAGATCTAGTTTGTTTTTATTTGAATGGCATGGGTAGAATTCAAAAAGGTATTAATAAATAAAAATTACTGCAGTCAAACTCTATGTAATAAAGCATCACTCTTGTTGATGTGGGCTACCAAGCGACGCTTGCGGGGGGGGAAGGAAAATACTTTTTCAAATTATACCTCAATCATTTATTATCTTTTAGTAGGAAAGGAGAATACGGACGCAGCAAAGTTTGTTTCAACATCCTTTCTTTTTTGTTCTATCTAGTGTTACTAAACTAAGTGTATTTATGATATACTTTTTTGCGTGTCTTCTCAGTTGTTACAGTGAAAAATACTACAGTACTGTCATAAAATAAATAAAACCCTGGGTGAACGACAATACAGCAAAGTCAAAATTTCTGTATGTGATTTTGATAAAATGTTCCTCTTTCTCTTTCTTCCTTCTTATGGCTTGCTATTAGTCTCTGATGCTTCATTTTGAATTGTCCCATCTCCAGTAGCAGCAGAGTTTAATGAACTTCAAAGGTTATGTGTGCATGAATGTACAGGAAACTTTTGTTTTGTTTTCTTCTTTTTAAAGAAAAAGAGTACCATCGGAGGCTTACTGCTTTTGCATTGCATTTCCAAAAAAGCAAACAAACTTTGATTAGTGTTACAAGTTACAATAAGAAACTGGCAGTATCATTAGGGCAGCACGCTCAAAACCTGTGGTTTTTGCTCTAAACTGAAATAACTTAAGAACAGTACTGACACTAATGAAAGAACCTTCTCAATATGGTGAGAAAGCTCATTACAAAGCAAAGAAAATAAAGAGAACGGGACTGAGGGTAAAAAATCTAAACAGATTTGTAAAGATTTGCAGTGAATGAAAAAAGCATCTTAATTGTGAAAGCTACATTTGCAAGAAAGGAACCCTTCTGTACTCAGAAGGCCACAGGTAACTCATCTAAATACATTTGCACCAAAAGCAACCACTGAAGATGAGGGGGACTTATGTGTACCCATTTCAAATGTGTATGTGCTGGGGGAAACCTGCTACAAACCAGCATCTCCAAATCAGTAAGCTAGATGACTTTGAAAAAAAACAAAAGGAAAATATCAGGGTGTGGAAGAGGTAGATAAATTATTTTTAATGTTCTTCGCATATCAACTTCACTTAAGGATTTGGAATAGTGTTCCTTGGCATAAAAGATGGCATGAGATAACTAACAGTTTTCTGTAAGAGATAGCTTTTTTCAATTATTTTTTGAAAAATCTTTTCTAATGTTGAAATGATACTTTTAAAAATTTCTTAGAGGAAACTTCAGTCCTTGTTTGGTAGAATGATGACTCTTAGTCTGACCCATCAGGAACATGAAAAGCTTCTTTAAGGAAATACAATGTCAGAGAAACTCTTAAGAAAAAAGGCTGGAGACAATGTTATTTCTAGTATCTAATAAACTATCTGCAAAAGATATGTGGATAATCTGTGCATAATACATAACATTGCCACAATGTGTACATATAGATTCTTTGGTATATGCTTTCCCCTTGCATCACACTCTAGAAATGCTTTAAATGATTGATGCTAATTATTCATCAGTTCAGCAATCCAGCAGCAGTCAGTCATTGGAAACAGCATTTCCTTCATTGTTTGCAACTGAAAAAAAAAATTTTGCTCCCAGGCAATTAGATTTAATTTTTGTTTGTTCTTCCCTACTTATGGCCTAAAATGTTTCTCATTGCTATCTAGAGAGAGTCCATGGACCTATGTAAAGGAAAGGCTTGAGGAGAGTGGAATAAGGAGTTCTGGGATGTTTGCCCAGGAACATCAGTGCTCAGCAGTTTCTCATGTAGCTTTATAGTTTCCAATAAGAAAAGATCTTTTCTGAACAGTGAAATGAATACTGCGTATACCTGTCATTTTCCCTGATTTGCTTTATACTCGGTTCTCCTGAATATTTATTGATTCTTATATTACCAGTTTGAGACCCTTTCATGCCTATTATGTATACCCTCTACAATTTGATTTCCAAAAATCAATATACTGTAACTAAATAGATGTTTCTATTTTCTGCTTACAAAACAAAAGCAGAACCCCAGCAAGGTTACAGTGTAAAATGAGGAAAATACAGAAAAAGTTTCAAGTGCCTTGTAGTGTCCATCTTTTCTTACAACTTATTTTGAGGTTAAGTTAGAGAATTAGCTGTATAATAAATACAATACTATAAAGTTGTTAGAATATCCTTATTAATCAGGAAGTTTATCTTTCAAAGTTAAAATACCATGTACAATTATACTGATTTTTTCACCCCTAAAGCTTAGTTTGTAAGGAAAAAATGTAATGTCAATGTTGTTAAAATACTTCTAAAATTAAACATTTTGCTATTTTACTTGCTATTTTTAGCTCTACATGCTAAATACATGTTAAAAAAAAATAATAATCATTCACTTGGAATGACTTTTCTGTAAATTTCCACATGTACTCCTATATAAAGCCTGAGGGAGTTAGTCTGGATTCAGTTCTTTTGTACTTTTAACCTTGAATGATGGAAGGAAAAAATAAACTTACCAAATCTGTGGATGACAATGACCTGGAAGGGCCTGCAAACAATTTGGAGGACAAGGTTACAATTTAAATTAACCTTCATAAATTGGAGAAATGATACGAATCACTCAGATAACGTTCAGTAAATAGAAGTGTGAAGTACCACATTTGGCAAGGAGAAATGAAAAGCACAAATACAATGTGAGGGAGTATTGAGTAGGCAATACTAGGTGTAGGGAAGGATGTAGGAATCAGAGAGTTATAAAGTGAACATGTCAAGAATGAATATTGTGTGTTCAGCTGTATCTTTAAGAGGCATTAGTCCTGAGCCCTGCAAGTAGAGGTTTGAATAAGTGAGTTTATTGTGGAAAACACAAGACTGAAGTAGGCTGATAATTCTTCCAGAATATCTAAGTATTTTAAAAAAGAAGGAAAATCAAGTATGCTTCATGATGTTCAAGAGTAGGATTAATATATTAACAGACTTTTAGAATAGTGAGTAGTAAAGTGCTTATACCTCAGAAAGGATGAGGGTTAGAATAAGTTACTTAGAGTCTAAGTAGTGTGTTTTCAAGAGCAGATTAGGTATAATAATGAAAAGATGGAAAAATTAGATGGAGATTTCTAGACCTATATCTCTTTTCATAAAGTTTTATGATCTTTAAATTTTTGTCTAAAAACAAATTCAGAATGTGCATATAATGTATTTTGTAACCCTCTGTCCTATGCACCTGTTTAGTTTTCAGCATTCCTGTTGCAATACTTACAAATTTTATTGAAAATTTGATACAACTTTTCTTATTTATGAAACCTTCCAACAGTAAGCGGTGTTCAGTGTTAAAGCCCTACGCTCAAAATGAGGTTCAGCCCAGCAAAGAATAAAGCCTCATAACTGCCCCACCCAAATCTCCTTATATTATTTGGTCTTAATTTAATTAATTACAGATAATGAAAGAAAATTACACTAAAGAAATTACCACTCAGTTGTGACAGGCAGTGGTATTCATTAATCAGACTTCTGCAGAGGAAAGTTAACAAATCTAATCAAAAGAAAATGAAATTTCTTGTTTACTATAAAATCATAAGACTCCTAATTATAAATTTAACTGATTCTAAAGGAATAGAAAAACCTTCAAAATGCTAGAAAATGAAAACTAGAAATAACCTAGATTATAAATATTCTGAACAAAAGTTTATTGAAATCAAACATTAGCATGATTTCTGAAGACAAATTCTGACGTTCCCTGCAGCTTAAAATTTTCACTGATTCTTCCATGTACTCAAAAAGCATCAAAGGTGGCTTTTAGGTGAATTTGACTAATAATGGCCACATGGTACAGAACAACATGTAATTTTGGATTTTAAGAAGAGGCTGAACACGGGCTTTTTCTGTTCTCTGAATTCTTGCCAGGTTAGATTGTGAGTAATCCCGCAACAGCCAGTCCTTTTGTTATAGCATCTTAGCTCAGACCTTCAGTGAAGGCTTCTGTGCTCACTGAAAACCATATGGTGTTCAAGTAAGAGAGCTTTAAGTAGATTAGATTTGAAACAGGAAGCCGTCTAATACACAGTACCACATGCACTGGTGTCCCCTTCAGCATCTACAGATCCTTTGGCTCATTTTGAAATGCATTACATAGATTTGAATCTTTGCACAGAATGGCTGAGGTTGTCAGGGACCTCTGGGGATTGCCTAGTCATGGGTCCTCTCGTAACCTGGCTTTGGTAGGGAAGGAATGAACTAAAGGGAAAGATGGAATTTCCCCGAAGGTTAGTGGCCTTAGGAGAATTTCTCCTAAGGTTAGGCCTCTTAACTGGGAAATGTTAGGGAGGGAATTTGCTATGTAAGAGACAAATCTTTATTTTGGTATGCATAAAGGTATGAGATTAAATGCATACATGGCTATGAGGCAAAGAGGAAAGAAAATAAGAACTTTTATGGACACTGTGGTGATTCCAAGAGCAAAGTTTTAGGAGACAGTACTTAACTGTTGTGCTTTTTAATGCTGCTTTTTGCTGCAGGCTTAAACTTGTAGGAGTAAACAGATTCTCTTTTTTTTTTTTAAGTCAATACATAAATTCTTTTCTTCTGCTTAAAGCAAGGAGTTATGAGACTACACACAGAGATATGTAACTCCAGGAAACTGATTTCAGCTTTTAACCGCAGAATTTGTCAGATACTATTGTTGCAAATAGGAATTTTAAAGCATAATTTTGATCTAAAACTAAATAAGGTTTTTTTGTTGTGGTGTTGTGCGTTTTCTGTTTGTTTCACATTTTTCAGAAATAGTTTCATAAATGTAATTTTTTGAAGGTCCTGAAATTTGCAAAGAAGATTTAAAAGAGAGAGAAAATACTTTTTTCATGGAATTATTTATCAATATGATACAGTATGGAGTGTGGAAGTGGTAATTATAGAGGTGATTTTAATTAAATTTAGCTATATCTTCAGACTCACATCTGTTTAATTCCCAAGTGACTTAGATTAAATATGGAGGTAACGCTGGCCAGTATTTTATATACAGCCAAATTCCGTCTATGAAGATAAGAATCACTAATGTGTGCTACTGTCTAGAGCTGTATTGATACAAGGGTAAACTGTCAGTTTTAACTAACGTGTTTTATTTCTACAACTGTTTCTGCTTAGATTTTATTTACTCGTTTAGGAGCCCCTCCCATACAGACATAGATGCACTCAATAGCCTGTTGCTTCTAAGGCAGAGTGGTTCAGACTTAGTGCAGCTACAGGATAAAGCTAGAAGCCTCCTGGACATCTCCTTTTAACAAAGCATATAACACCCAGCAAATTATGATCAAGTAAACACATTTTATTGCCTAGAATACCGGTATATTTCAAAGATACTGTTAGCATTTTGTGACTTTCCTTTGAGCATATTTTTGTGAGTTTTTGCATGTTACAGATGCTTCGACCTGAATGAATGCAGCTGAAACTAGTTGTTCTTTTTATTAATGTTGCTCTTCTAAAAATATTAAGGATTTTTGTATGTGTTCTAGAAGTCTAATAGCACCAAGTAGACTTTCTTTTATACTCCTGCCACTCTCAGTCTTTCTTTTTTTGAGCTAAAGCTTCTGAACAGATTGCAGACAAGTGATTGTGTACTGTTGAGCAGAGCAGGTTGTGATCATTTAACTCCTATTCCTCATGAACTTCTCAGGCTCATTTGGAGAACTATAACAGTTCTGGACTGATAAGACCTTGCCTTCAGGAATGTGTTCTCAGACTATTTCTTACACCATTCCCCCAAGCCCAGTGGCAATGAGCTTTCTTTTGTTTTTTACTGAGTAAACTTACTTTTGAATGTGACAGTCTGGTGTGTTAATGCTCACATGCAGGTATGTAATTGCAAGTGCCCTGCAACCAATACAGTAAACCCAGTAGTTGCTCAGGGCCCACACAATACAGCATTACACCATAGCACGCTCAGCTTTCAAACGCCTCCAGAATGCTGACAGTTTCAAACCAAAAAGGCTTCCAATATTGAATCGAATACTGAATGGCATCAAAATCAGCAAGTGGAGGATCAGAAGGAAGGTTTAGTGTCTTTTAGTTCACAGTGCAATAGAGCAGTAGCTTTAGATAAAATACTTCTTTATTATCATTCTATAACGTATGGAAGTAGAAAAGACTTGTTCTAGCCTCAAGATTGCACTCAGATGGCAGGCAAGCAAGAAGGGAAATATCAAACCAGAATCAACTAAGTTAAAGATAGGGAAAGAAAAGAAATAATAGATAAGTTCAAATAATCCGTACTACCCTTGCTTTCCCTTTGCTAATTAAGACAAACCTTTCAGGTAGTATGGTATTGCTTTTCTGCCCTACATCATCCAATTCTTTCATGCTGGTTTATGTTATTATAATGACAAACTAATTTTTCTTCCAGTATAAAGCAAATATTTCAAGCATGGATGAAAAATACTGAGATAATATTCTCTATAAACTGAGTTTCATTGTCTTGAAAATAAGAGAATCGTAGTATTTTCTTTTAATACTTGAGTTTGAAGATCTCAGGCACGTAATACAGTCTCTGATATCATGCAATATAACGTGATATTCTTAGTGTGAATAATCTTAATTGTGTTCCTGGGGCAATAGAATGGACAATTTAATTCACTCCAAGGAACACTTTTTTGCTTCACAGAGATGTAAGTAAGGCAGGAAATCGTCCAGCAGTTATTCCAAGTATAGTGGTCCTTGCTATTTATTTTCAAGCTTGAAGTGGTGAGCTATATTTCTCATACTCAGGAAGGGAAAAAAAAAAGCGCCACACTATATTTTTCCTCTCCATGGCTTTGTCTCCTGGCAGCCATTTTAGATGTCACATAAGCATTGTTCATGTGTGCAGAAAACATGTAAATGGTCCAGGCAAGAGCAGTAAAATACTGCACCAAATAGCAACTGGCTGAGAACAAATCACAAATTGACATTCTTCCAGTTCAAACAGTAGTATCAACTGCCACACTTTTTCTAAAGGAGTGTTTTCTTGAGGATGTTAACACCTGTCTTAATGTGTAAGTAAACATCCAAACCTGCTTTTCTTTGTCCATGAGGTCTCTTTTTATTTTTATTTTTTTCCAACAAATAGCCAGGATACAAGCAGCAAAGGTATCCCAAGTCATGCCTTCCCATTACGCCCACTGCCAGTCTGCAGTTTTGCTTGAGGGGATGGTGTTATTCTGTAGGCTGTTTTGCACTACTGAAGGTGCTGTTGAGAAATGCAGCAGGGTTGTAAGATGCAAATACACCTGGAAACATCTGTTTGCAGAGTAGATGGCTGGTGCTCGCCAATCATAGGAAGCCTTCTGTTCACACTGTAGAAAAGAAAATCTTGCATATTAAGTACTTTCTTGATGAGGGAATTATAAACTCTCCTGAAATTACTTAACATGCCGCTCAGTGTCTAAAACCTGAACCACAATGACTAATGTCTTGGCAGGGAGGAAAAGAAAAAAAGTTTTGTTGACACTTTTGTAAGAGTGTAGTCTTGACTCTCTATGGACAATCTTAGAAGGTCACTGTGTCGGAACAAATCTTCCTAGTGCACAAAAGCAGTTATTTTGTATATGTCATGTCTGTTCAGTTTCAGTAAGTTCACTTTCACCTTTTGCTGTGTTTACTGTCCAAAGAAATGTTGACAATCAAGAACAGTTACATCCTAGATGAGTCATAAATTACATCACCCACTACTATTATTTTCTGTGTGTGTTCTCTGCGGTTGGGTCCAATCCTCCTCTGATGTTACTACAAACCTTAAATTTTGGAACATTATTCTTGGGTTTTAGTCACTATATTCTAGTTATATGGTTATATTCTGGGTATGTACTAGTTAACAAATAAACTGCACTCATGATTGGTTGTCTAAGAAATCACAACATTTCTATGTAACCGTACAAATATTTGGTTGATATTAACAAGATGTGGGGAAAATAAGTATATTTAGTAATAAGTATATTGCAACAAGAACAAAACCTGCTATATGAAGACTTGCAGCAACTTTTTTTTGAGTGTATTCTCAGTCAACTCACAGCACTTGAGGCTCTGGAGTAATTCTTATTGAAATAACATAAGATCAAAGACTGCTGGAGCAAAAATATTTACTTACGCAAACACATCTTAGTTTGAAATTTTCTTCTGGCTTGAAGTCTATAATGGAAAAAGTTCTAAACTTGAAAAGAAACTCAAGAAGTATTTCTGTTCATACTCATTCTGTATAATGCTGTCTTCTATATAAAGCTTCTGATTTGATAATACAGTAAAAATGAAAGTAGACCTATAACTGAACTGTAGTTGCACCTCCCTGACTTTGAAAAACATAGTATTTCGAGTGATCTTAGCCCCTAAACAGTCGGATTACCAAACCAGGGTTAATAAGACTTTTAAAATAAGGGCTATTGAATTAGCATGATACTGTTTGGCACGCATTGGCTTGTATATTGAATGATATGCTTTGAAATGAATGTATACTTTACATTAATTGGTACTAATTACTGCAGATCTGTTTAATATTAATCTGTTAATCTGTGTATCAGTGACTAGAATTGCACATTAAATTCGGAATATCAGTTGCACATTCAATTCAGACAGCTGATGATGTAATTTGTAGTTTATGTTATCACTAGAATGAGACAATATGCAAAAGCTCGGTAGTTTATACAAGGCTATTTATCCTGTATGTATGTGTGAGGGTAAAGGAGGGAATATTCTTTATTCTGCTCGAGTCAAAGGAGTTTGCAAATTTATTAGAATTGGGCTATTTGTTTCTGTTTTCTCTCTCTTTGAGACTGGCCTACGTCATAAAGACCTGTGAAACGTGTGAAAGTTTATACCATTTAATTTTAAGACCACAAACACAGATATTCAGATTGGGCCTGTTGCTGGTTTGTTTTTTTTCTAAAAAAAAAAGAAACACCTAGTATGTTTTTGGGTTTGTTTTTTTTTTTTCTTTTATTCTTCTGGAAATTATTTGACGAGTAATTAAAAGAACAGCAAACCAAAAGAAAATTAAAATGTTAATGAGTTCCAATCTATGAATTGTTCAACCGACCTTACCATGGAAACGTGCAAAGTTGAAAAAACATGATTATAATGGTTATTTGACCTTCTCTAGTTTTTACTTATTTCAGGCATGGTATGAATTTTGGGTGGATATGTTCATGAGTTCCTGAGATATATATGCATTTTTTTCATAATTTAAAATGCATACTTAAGCAGTACTTTACAATGTATACTTAAGCTATCTTATCTCGTATGTTTAGTTAAACTATAAAGATCCTTCAAGTGTAAGCATACAGTAGCAGCATACAGAGCAGTGGTAAATGTCCCTTAGCTGCCTCTCAAGATAAGACCCAGAAGACCAACCACCTCAAGTGAATATATACCAATGCACACAGCCTGGAGAACAAACAGGAGGAACTGGAGCTTTGTGCCCAGTCAGAGAATTATGATATCACAACAATAACTGAAACATGGTGGGATAACTCATATGGCTGGAGCATCGCAATGGATGGCTATATGCTGTTTTGTAAAGATAAGCAGGGAAGAAGAGGAGAAGGAATTGCACTCTATGTTAAGGAGAATCTTGAATCTATAGAAGTCAGCTATGGTGATTGTGGAAGCCCTATGGAATGCCTCTGAGTCAAGATCTCGAGGGGTTGTCTCCAAGGGGGTCTTACAGTAGGCATCGGCTACCAACCTCCCAATCCCAACCAAGACGAAAAGGCCAATGAAGTATTATGTGGATCACTTTAGCAAACTTCACGTCAACAGAACCTGATTCTTACAGGTGACTTCAACTAACCAGGCATTTGTTGGAAGAAAATACAGCAGCTTGCATGTTGTCAATCAAGTTCCTGGAATGCATAGAGGACTGCTTCCTCATACAAATGTTAGATGTGCCAACCAGGAGCAAGGCACTGCTGGACTTCCTACTCACAAACCAAGAAAACCTGTTTTGTAATATCTCAGTTATTGATAGCCCTGGCTGCAGTGAATCACAGTGTTGTGGAGTCTCTGATCCTGCTGAGCACGCTAAACGTTAGTACAAAGAAAAAGGTTTTAGATTTTAGAATAGCAAACTTCAGCTCACTCAGAGCTCAGCTGGGAGGGATTCCATGGGAAGCTTCCATGGGGGATAAAGGAGCTAGTAGTGCTAGGATTTTTTCAAGAATGCTCTCCTGGAAGCACATAACCAGTTCATCCCCTTTAAAGGTAAGGGAAGCAGGCAGAGCAAGAGATGCTTTTGGCTTAACTGTGAGCATCTGAGTCTGCTCAAAACCAAGAGAAGCATACCAGAGATGGAAAAGCAGATGAATACACATTGACAACTGCAAGGGCATTGCCAGGGTGTGCAGAGATGCAGTTAGAAAAGCAAAAGCTCAGCTCAAATTGACACTGACCCAAGGGTGTTAAGACAGTTGGCTGATGTCATTGTGAGGCCGCTATCCATAATCTCTGAGAAGTCTTGGAGGTCAGGGGATGTCTCATAAGTCTGGAAGGAGGCTAATGTCATCCCTATCTACCAGAAGGGCTTAAAGGAGGATCTAGGAAATTATAGGCCTGTCAGTTGTATTTCAGCCCCTGGAAAAGTTATGGAACAAATCATGGGAGCTGTCAAATGAAGCATGTGATTAGGAATAGCCAGCATGGATTCACCAAGGGCAAACTGTGCTTGACAAACCTGATCTCCTTCTACAACAAAATAACCTGCTCAGTTGATGAGGGGCAAGCAGTGGACATTGTCTACCTGGATTTTTCCAAGACTTTCAACACTGTTCCGCACAGCCTTCTTCTGGAGAAACTGATGCGTTATGGCCTAGACAAATGGTCTGTGTGGTGGGTGGGAGCAGGGTGACAGGCTGCACTCAGAGGATGGTGGTAAATAGCTCCTTTTTAAACTGGCAACCTGTCACAAGTGGGGTCCCACGGGGATCAATTTTGGGCCAAATGCTGTTTAATATCTTTATAAGTGATCTGTACAATGCGATCAAGTGTATCCTGATGAAGTTTGCTGGTGACACCAAACTGAGTGGGGAAGTGGACACTTCAGAAGGGACAACCACCCTGCAGGAAAACCTGGATAGGCTGGAAGAGTGGGCTAACAAGGACATGTGTAAGGTCTTGCACCTGGCAAAACACAATTCAGGAGTGCAACAGAGACTGGGATCTACCCGGCTGGGGAGCAGCTCTGTGGAAAGGGACCTGGTGTTGCTGAGGACAGCAAGCTCAATATGAGTGAACAGTGTGCTGCTGTGGCACAGAAAGCCAACAGGATGCTGGGTTGCATCAACAGGAGCATCACCAGCAGAGATAAAGAAAGCATTATCCCACTCTGCTTGGTGCTTGTCAGGCCATACTTGGAATACTGTGTTCAGTTTTGGTCCTTGCTTTACAAAAAAGATGTGTACAGGCTGGAGAGGGTCCAGAGAAGGGGCACCAAGATGATCTAAGGGCTGGGAAGGCTGCCATATAGGGAAAGGCTGAGAGAACTGGGTTAGTTCGGCCTTGAGAAAACAAGGCTTAGGGGAGACCTTATCACCATGTTCCAGTATTTAAAGGGTGGCTACAAAGAAGATGGAGACTCCCTTTTTACAAGGAGTCACATGGAAAAGACATGGGTTAATGGGTACAGGTTACTCCAGGGGAGATTCCAACTAGACACAAGAGGAAAATTTTTAACAATGAGGACAATCACCGTTGGATTAATCCTCCTGGAAAAGTGGTGGATTCCTCAACATTTCACACTTTTAAGATTCAGCTGGACAGGGGGCTAGGCAACCTTGTCTAGACCGTGCTTTTGCCAAGAAAGGTTAAACCAGATGATCCCTGAGGCCCCTTCCAACCTGGTATTCTATGATTCTGTGATACAGTATTTCTTATTTATGTGTACTATGTAGTTTTAATATTCAAATGTACCCTGTAGTGAAATTTGAGCAAAAAAACCTTTGTTGGTCTAGAAACACATAAAATGGTGATGAAATACATAAATTCTAAAAATAGCTTTTAGATGACCACAGATGATTGTATAACATTTATATTCAGTAGTCCCTCCCCTCCTCCCCTTCTAAGGCCCAAATGATTTGAGAGGAACAATCATTTGAAACTCACTTTCTAGAGATATCTAACCAGATAGTCCTTGTAATGCAACTGTAGATTATGGCATACAATGTTCAAGAAATATTAAAATAACAGTTTGAACAATTACATTGTATGCCATGCATTCTAATATCAAATTTTCCCAGTTTCATCTAAAACCTCATAAAATAAGCTGTTAAACTTAACTGAGACAGGCAGCAAAATAACTGTGATAAATTTACATTTACAGCACTGTTGCAAAGACAGTAAATCATGATACTTAAACTTAGGGACAACAAATAAACATCTATAAAAAATTTGCATTTAAAAATTTAAAGTGCAATCTTTGTGGACTGCTTGGGGGAAAAAAAAAAGTGTTTCTAAAATTTCAGCTCTTTGTCTTAGCTCTGAAGCTATGGTTTACTATGATGTTAGAAAGCACTGGCCAGACACAGTACTGGAAAAACAAAATAGGATGTTATTGCTTTTAATTTTTTTTAAATGTACAGGAAAATAATGCATGAGAGTTATCAAGTTAATATTTTTACATTAAGGATTTGTTTCCCTTATAAAGCATCTTTGAAATAGCTAGGAAATTTCATTGCATCTTGAATGTTTTCAGTATTTTTTAGACTTGACTCAGTGGTAATATATCTTAATTGTTGATGTCACGTGTGCTCAGTACTTCTGAATGTCTGCTTGGGATTTATTTTACACTAATGCATTCTTGCCCTCTAAGTTATAAATACAGAGAAAATTTCAGACTTAGTATGTCCTATATATTGCAGGTATTACGTAAGTTACTTGGGTATTTATGATGTAGAAACCATTTTATCTATCTTTCATGTTTTTTCTAAAAATGCCAAGAAAACCTTAACCTGAAGCAAAAAAAAAAAAAAAAAGTTACAGAGCCATAGTTTACAACTAACTTTCTTGATAGTGCTTGTCCTCTAAATGAAGGCAGAAAAAAGCTCTGAAAATTTCTTAGTATATTCTTCAGTGGGGTTTGTGTGCTTGGTGATAGACAATTATTCATGAGTAAGTCACTGGTTTGAAGGCCTGGCCAGATTTTATAAATATTTTTTTCCTGTATAAAAAACCACTATGGAAAATTATAATTTATGTTCCACTGAACGATTGAAACTATCTTCTGTGCTAACACAGTTTATAGAGAAATATTGTAAATCTCGTGAAAAAAAAGTGGGGGATGAGTAAAGCAAACGCAAAACTTTGTATTGTATCAGTGACAAACTGAGTCCTCTGAAATGGGGTATCTAATTTGCTGATTTACTTTTAAAAATAACTTTATTAATCTGTAAAGCTATTGTATGGGTTAGGCACAATTTTCAGTGTCACTGTATAAAAATAATATATTAAAAATAACAAGAAAGATCTTGTTTGAGCAATTTTGCTTGAAAGCAAAAATCAATAAAGAAAAGTGAATTGTCAACAATGGCTGGCCATTCATAAAGCTTTGTTTTATTTGTTATTAAAAAACATCATGCTGATCACACACATCTCTGATGCTGAAGTTCACTTTATGTAGCTAGAACACAGAATTGCTTTGGTCAGAAAAAGAACATGGCAATTCTACAAATTAGTGCCGTTTTTGTCTTCAAGGTCAATTCTAAATTAAGGTTTTGTAGAGGTTTGCTTTAGCATTTTAAGTAAAATGTTCTTAGGACTTCATGATGAATGGGAAATCAAATGTTTACCCTTTTAAAATAAGTATCTTTAAAACATTAAATCTATGCCAGCAGGTTGATAGTTGTATTTATTTTCCTATAGATACATAGTTACTATTTTCCTATAGATACAGCACCAGAATGAAATGTAGCATACAGAGTAATTATTCGTAAGCTTGTGCTTATCCTAGAAGTCTGACCAGGTGTCATAATTGTTTTTCCTTAAAATAGAAACCTGGATATGTGCTTGCATGTTGCCACTTTGAAGCAAGCAGAATGTCAACCTTTTCAAATGTGGCAAGAGCTATGGAATTTAAGTTGTATATGTGATGCGAGGCAGAAAATCAGGTTTACTCCAAGGTTGGTTAACTACTTGTAGGAGAAGAATCATCCTGGTGTAGGTAAAGCAAGGCCAAACGCATACTGCTACAGCGTCTGCCACAGAAATGGGTGGCAGTAGTTCACAGGTTTGTTAAACTAAGTGTTGCGTGTATTTATCACCTTATATCTCTCTCATTTGTCACCTGTATCTCTCTCCCTAGAAACCTTTCTGTAGTGATTCTGGGGTTTGGAAAAATGTATAGGCCATAGCCTGATGCCTCACACAGTCTTATACTGTGATGCTTTTCAACTTTGCAATCAATAGGCTACTTCTAAAAGTCCTCAAAAGGTGATTATGAAAAAGTAAGTTAATAACTGCAATTCAGCATTCCAAGTATATGAAAACTTCAGAGGTGTCAGCACCACTGAAAAACTCAGGGAGTATGTAAATCAAAGTGGTGTGTAAACCGTTGTTTTAGTTGGACAACTCCACCATGATTTAAATGAACCTGTCCCTGGCCAAAATCCAAAACAAGGCCAAAAGACTGCACTTCATTGTTTGGCTTGGTCTAAAATAGTTGGCTGCTACAGAAGGCTAAAATATGCCTTGGCTGATATATCATGCTTTTTTTTTTTAAGTAAGTCATAGCAACAGGGTATTAAAAATCTAAATGTAGGGCTGTTCTGCTGGTGGACTACTAATAACCAAGCAATCACAGACACAGCTGCAACGCATCGGGCTGCCACACAGCCTTATTTCAGATTAGAGCACATTTTTGGACCAAACTGAGTTTAGGTCAAATCAGTAATGTATTAGATGATATATCTGACTGAAGGAATATAACAACAGCATTCAATAATTACTTCTATTGCTAGAAATCTTGGGTTTTTTCCTGTCTCTTCCTAGGAACTTATATTTCATGAATTTTTGTTTTCAAAATACAGGGCTATTCTTGTATTTTCATGTACCCTATTGTTACATAGTTGTCTTAAATACAGCTGTTTGGGTATCTTTTTTGATTGTATTGTGCATTTTTTTTACCTTATCTGGCAATCATTGTCTTCCTGAAGCAAAGGTTGGAAATAATTTAAGGAGAGACACCTTTTCACATGATCACTTAAGTGAGTTTATATACATTATTGGTTCCCCAATATAAAAGTGTTGCCTGAGCCTAATAAAGGTGAAAAAAGTGACAGCATTTGATCAGTCTAAAGGTCCATTTAATTCTCTTGTTTCTGACCGTGGCCAAAAGTGGATGTCAAGGGACATGTAAGAATTTGTGGAGCAGAGACTTCCTGAGGCAGAGGTAGTTTTGGTTTATACAGTAACCCTCAGTGGATTTCCCTCCCATTCACAGGCTTCAAGCTAGAGACCAGAGAGGTTAATGTTTTGTGTCCATCGTGTGTTGTGACAGGGCAGCCCACAGCTGAACTATACATCATGTGAATTTTGTCTGTTCAGAATTTGCCGTCTACTGACATCTTTGCCGACACCTTATTCTTCTATCTGAAGACATGATGAGCAATCAATCCTGGCTCGTTCTCTGCAAGTCATTTGTAATATTACATGGATATATGAATTACTACAGAGGGTTATAGTATAGCAAATTCTGATGCTCTTTCAGATCTTATTTTTAATCATGACACAGCTCTCGCATTAAGCTACTCCTAAAATTCTTTTTATACTGCAGGGAATTCCATTCATGCGTAACTGTCATTTTTTTCTAATAGAAATGTTTCCAATTGACTTGTTCTTTCCATACCATTACACTGCTTTGTATTGTACCTATATATGGTAAAGGTACATTAAAAAAATAAACATCTAGTTATTCTTGCAAATTGATCCATAATTACTAGGCTGAAGGGGAAACATGTATGGCCAGCTATAAATTAGGATTAATTATACTTAAACTAGTCACAAATTGAGTGTTCTTTATGCAGAATTATAGTACTTCACCATGCCCTGTCTGTTGAAAAACAAAAACAGACACAAAAAACTATAGTCAGAAAACTTCAATGATAATTATGAAATTTTTATTTACCACTGATAAGTAAAATATAGTCTACAGACATTTAGACAGAGGTCTTAGTAGACTGTAGTTTCTACGTCTGAAGCATTATTAGGTTATTATGCTGACCTAGAAGACATCAGATATTTACATCAAAAAAGAAAAGAGGATCATTGTAAGAGCTAGAAAGGAGCAAAATACATTTGTCAGTAATAGAACTGTAGTTACAGGATTTTTTCACCTAATAAATACTCAGCAAGTAGTTTTTGAGGTCTGTAGATTTTCTCATAAACAACATAGCTAATCCCCTAATCTATGGTGCTTGTATATAAAAAGTTAAATTACCTGGACTACTTTTTCTTCCAATGGCATTTAAGAATAACATTCTACTTTCTCTCCAGACAGCGGTAGGTATGAAGCGTCTTCCCTCTGTAAGAAAGCACATATTTTTTTCAGCTCAGTTCTGTACGTTTGTTGACCTTGTTTCTGTTCTAACGTGGCAGAAGCTACTGATTGTGTCTGCTGATGATTTTTTACATACACAAACTTTGTATGTTATGTCTTGTTTGATCTTTTTGTATACAGCTAGTCAGATAATTGATCTTTTTGGCTTGATGAGCTGAAGAAGACTAACAATGGAACACAAACCAGAAAAAATATTTTGCAGTAACATGAAAAATTTATTTGAAACACAACAGTTTGTGTTTAATTTTTAGGACCTTAGTTTTCTTTAAACCACTTTAAATATGAGGTTTTTCTTAAGGTCAGTATGATTTAGAACGGAAATCAAACTTGTGAACAGAACCTGTAGAGGCTTATATAATGATAAGTATATATAAAAAAATAAATGTTTTGAACAAAATTGACTTTATTTTGCAAAGAGGATTATTCCTAAAACTGCCCATTTAGTTATTTTTCTATTTTGTCAAAGTTATACCCCTCTCTGCTTTTTTGAACGTTGCATCAGGGGCTTTTATGGGGCCCAGACTTGTAGTATTTAAACTTGTCTGTCTTTGCAGCATTTAAAACTAGTGGGCGAGACAGTCTGCTAGAGAGTGAAATGTGAATTTGATGTTAAGTGTTCTACACTACCCCTGCCGGAGTGTGGGTGAATCTGTAGCCAGTCAGAATTAAAGGGAGTTTCACCATTCCTCTTAATGGGGTCAGGAATTCATCATGTGCACTTAGCACTGGGAGAAGTAAAAGTGAAGTCCTTGAGGACATACCTCATGGCTATACCTGAAGCAGATGTCTAATTTTCTCCTTATTATGTTGTTTTCATGCTATTAACTGATCCACTCAAAGTAGCACAAAAAACTTGGCCTCGTGCCCTGAATTCTTGTCTGCAGACTTTCAAGCTTTTGTGTTTTATCTGGCAAACCTAAATCTTTATTGATTTTTTTATTTAATCACATTTCCCAGAGAAAGCATGGTGAATAAGCCACTAGACTAGAGCTTAAGAAATTTCAGCTTAAGCCTTTTTTCACCAGTTCTTCTCTAAGTCATTTAGGTTTTAGTACCTCTGTTACTCCAATGGAATAGATAACACTTCACAGTTTTACAGGATGCTTGTAAGAGTAATTTCAATAAAGATTTAAAAACTGATACAACACTAAAAAGCCATCTGACTTAAATTTCCTACCATGCAAAATTGGTGGGAAAAGAACATATTTTGCCATATTGATTCCAAAGTCCCTTGTTAAGTTATCTAAAATAAGACTCATCCAGAGACAGTGCATGGTCTACCTGACAGAATTCTTGTGTCACGCAAAGTGAATTTGGTGTTTTTGTCGTCTTTGAGCAAAGTCCTTGAAAATGGCAAGATTCAAGCCCTGATGAATACTGTAGCTTTGTAAAAAGGAAATTAGAACAACATGTATAGTTCAAGAGTATTTTTAATGTGAGATGAGGTCTCATTAACTATTTGATTCTTTTTCTACTGTATGTTAATGTTGCATTCGTTTCCCAGTCTCTTGTGGTTTTTTGGGAGTCCTTGTCACAGTGAAATGGGGCAATATAAAGCATTTTTCTATCTGTTTAAATCTGTTACTTTTGCTCTGAGTTTCGTGGTAATTCTTGTGCTCCAGAATTGTCTTATTCTTTAGGCAAAATGAGTGATCCATAAACACCCCCAAAACAGAAACCTGAAACCAAACATATAAATCATGTGCATTTAGACTTCATGTTCTTTCCTGAGGTGACTGTGCAAATTGCTCTCCGGTGTAGAGCCAGAGGGCCATGTTCAATAGACCTTTAACTCTAACCAAAAGGTTACAGCATATGTAATTACCGGTTATATCATAATTTATAAACCTGCTGGAATTTATAATCATCTTAAGGTACTGTTTTCTTTCCTTATTTTTAATTAAGCCACTATTTATCCTCAGTCTCTGCTTAATATTTTATTTTTTTAGTTCTACCAGACACATCAGACACAAAAGAAATAAATAAAATATGAGGAAAAAAGTACACATGCTTCCTCTAGCAAGAGGGGTATTAAAACCTAAAATGCCCCTATTATAATTGCAGTCATTAAGCCATGACAAATTCATGAACATTATGCAATCAACTTGAAACGAAAAAACAGAAGAAATTTAAAACAGCAGGAATAAAAAGGCAAAAATGTTTCTGTTAACAGCAATAAATAGGCTTTTAGCATATACTGAATTTTGAATGCCAAGCGGAAAACCAAAATCAGCTAATTTTCAGTACAGAATCATGTGATGGTTCTTAGCTATGCAGGTTCTGGAAAACTAAATACAGCTCTCTCTAATCCTTTAGTCTCCAGTTTCAGCCTTGCCCACAGGTCCAAAGGAAACAGTATTTTCCTGTTTCATCCCAACTGAACCATTTATAGAGCCCTTCATCTGGGAATGTGTCTCAAATGGCACTGGAAAGGTCAATACTTAGTCATCACATAGCATTAGTGAGGCTATTAAGTACTGTGATAACGAGTCCTCTGGCTGTTGAGTGTTAAAAATGGTTCAGTGACTGAAAATGAATGGAAAGGGATTATCAAACTCTCTGAGTATATTGACAACAACCTGGACTATTTGATATTCCTTAAAGCTCTGGGACATACCTAAGTATAGTCATGAGATGAACTGGTCTAAAGTCTTGCTTATGTTTTACACCCAAAAAGCAGCTCACAGCTTTCTTCCTAAATGAAATAGGAGAAAATTACATTGTTAGCAGAAATTCAGAACGTGCAAGGAGACCACAAACTAAGTAAGTGATAGATGTAAGCATTTTGGTATAGAATACATGAATAATAGATAATAAAGTGGTTCATTATGGAAACCACCTGTTTCTACCTTGCTTGATCTCAAGTTTGGAATTTTGAGATAAATTCATATCTTCCAAGACCACCTGTCTGTAGAGATCAATGTTTTCCAATACAAAAGTAGCTGTTAATACAATATTTTATTGTAATTGAGATATCTGGTGTTTGTTTTTCAATAAGAATCACTCAAAACTCTGAAAAAAACAGTAAAAAGGGTGCCACATCTTCATTACTTTAAAATTTGTGCTTCTTGAAGCAATTATTCAATTATCCCTTAGTGTAAATGCATGGCTTAAATGCTAAGAAGAAATTCTGTACTAACATGGTTTGTTCCATCAAGAATTTAGTCTTCTTTTTTTTTTTTCTTTTTTCTTTTTTTTTTTTTTTGATTAGGGAAATAGAGGTTTATAATTTACATTCTGTTAATGTTACCTCATACTGCAATTGCATTTGTTTTAATTTGTTTGTTATTCAAACAAATGAGGTTATTCTACTTGAAAGATTTGTGTCCTTACTGATTATTTGACTAGGGGAGAAGTACATTAAAGATGAATGCTGGAAGAAGGAAAAGTGATTTGTACTGGATGGCTTGGTTAAGTAAATTTAAGAAAAGTTTCAAACAAGATAAATAATGCATTGCAATTACCTTAAAATAGCATAAATATGAAGTCTGCAAAAAAGAGCCTGAGGCAAGCTATTACAGGGTGCTCACCAGCAGGGCCATGCTGGTCTCTGCTGCAGGTGCGTAATGGAGCTTTACCTCTCTTGCCACAGGTGGATTTTGTTTTGTGTGACTCCTGCTCTCAGCAGAACTACAAAATGTCTCTTGATTCTTGTGTGGCCACAATGAACCGAAATGGGAATGGTTTAGGGTATGGAAGGGCAGAAGAGACTGCAGGCTCTGGTTCTAGCTTTGCAAGAGAAAAGATGGTGCCGGACTCTGATGGTGAGGTACGGACTTAAAAAATCTTCAGTTCTCAGCATGTTTTCCTTTCAGGCACAGAAGGACAAGGCTAGTTCTGCCTGAGTTAGCTCTCAAGAAGGGGCCTGGAAGTGCTGCAGGCACCCCTCAGACTGGGCCTGTTACCTCAGTTACTTCCTATCACTTCTCTGCCACTTCAGGAGGTGGCTGAATCACGAGACTACACTGTGTGGCTCGAAGCTGCCTGACTTGCCAGCTGGGGAAAATACCAGTCAGGGCATGTTGCGCTCTGCAGTGCTTTGCAGATGGCATATGAAATACATCACGGGCTGATGTATATCTTTTCTCAACTGATGCCAATAAGGAGTGGAAAGTACTTAAATGTTATGATAGACAGCTGACAAGACATTAATGTTATTAAAAAAAGCAGTCTGGAGATATGACTTAACAATGATTTTATATTGCTGTTGTATATTAAAAATAATTTATGCAGACAAAAAAAATCCGTTAAGCATTTTTAATGCAATGAATTTAAAGAAAAACAAAAGCAATGATCAAGCAGAGAAAAAAAAATGACATAGGTGTGGAGAATAAGTAAACATAATAACATGAAGGGTAAATGTTCCACATAGACATAGTGCTAGTTTTGTCTTGCATTCTGTTCATTAATATGATGTGAAGCTGTTTGATAGTGATACGATTCTTACTTAAGACTAAGCTACAGGTTTGAGTGGCAAAAATACAGAACATTTTTCTCCCTCATAGTTGTCTTTGACTTCTTCCCCACAAGTTGTTTGCATTATTTTGCCCTAACCAAGGGAGAAATACACAATATTCTTGCTGAGAAACAGAATGTAGCAATATATTGTTGTATTGTAAGCAGCTTCCAAAGGCAAGAGTCTTTACCAGCTAAACCTTCCCATTTCAAGTGAGAGCTATTTTAATCTGTGAAGAATTATCTGTCTTACACTGATTTCTATGGCAATGTTGAAGTACTATGTAGCATTCTCTGACATTGTGACATATTCATTAAATAGAATTCTTTGATTAAACAAATTAAAATACATATATGTGCCTGTGTTTTTAAGAATGCTTGAATTGTTCAGTATTAGTTTGGTTGTTTTAAAAAATGCCTGTACGAAGCTGTCTCAAATGCAGTTCTAGCAATTTCAGTGTAAAATCTCACTGCACAACCTATTGCAGATTATGTGGAAATTATTTCATATGACATATGGGAGGTCGTTTGTGCAGATTCATAAGTTTTGTCAGACTTCATGTTTTTAAACAAACAGCACTTTTATAAACTTACCAAGTAAACAAATTCATCTGCATATAAGGCATTAATGTACTGCTCGTTTTTAGAAATACAGTTATAAGCATAAAATTATTGTTCTTGTTTCCTCAAATATAATTTTTATTATGAGTTCATTTACTATTTCTGCTTTTGAAAATATTCATTTGCTAATTGTCATCTTATAGTAAGACAGCTATAGGCATGTGGGTTGAGCAAATAAAATTAAAATGAGAGACTTTTGCAAAAACAAGTAAAGAAATTTCTTATATGGGAGCACAACTGTTTGCATCTGAAGCTGAAATTCTAAGAGGATGACTTTATAGGCAATTAAGGGTTTGTGAGGAATATGGCCATATAGCCCAGGGAAGTGGATGCAGTCTTAAAAATGTTCCAAAGATTAGTCCACGTTTTTCTTTAGAAAAATAATTCAGATATTATCATTTCTCTAATCTGTTATTTGCAATTCTGTTGCTAGTGTAACAAAAATTTCATTTTACTTACTAATTTCAGTGGCTAAGTTTGTTTCAACACCTGTACATTTCATGCAATATGTAACAAATATAAACATTCATAGATGTGCATTCCCTATTTGATATTTATGAACACATAAGTGTTTACTAGGAGCATAAGTGTCAGATAGGTTTCTTTGCACTGAATTTTTTGAGTATTAGAGTTGTACTCATCACATATGGTCTTAACATTTATGATTTTAAACATTCGGTTACATATTAGAAGGAACTGTGTGATAAGACTTTGGAGCATTCAGACCTAGTGCTTTGTTTGGGCTCTGTTTTTGAGCTCAAGCATTACTATTGCTTGTCTCACTTAGAAATTTCATTTTTACCAAAGTTAAATGGAAGCTATGGTTGGATGTACACAGGTAAGTTGCTTTGCTTTTGCAAATGTTATCAGCTGTTAGTAGAAATTAGCTTACAGAGGTGGTTTTTTTTTTTAAATGCCTAACTAGCAAGGTGATACAGTGTGTGTTAACAGAAGGGAAATTTTTAACAAATGTAGGTTATCTTTGAACAAAATTAGCACTCAACAAAATATGCTTTTTATAATGTCTCAGCTTTAGGAAGCCAAGCCTATAGACTTTAAAACATGGTAAGATGCTGCCCTCTTCTGCTTATTCCAAGCTCAGTTTTTCTCTACTGTCTGCAGTGCCTCTGAGCAATCTTTATTCTGTATGATAGACACTATGTTAAGTCTTCTGTTAAAAAAAAAAAAAAAAGGGTTTGCCAGTACACTTGAGGAAGTAAACATATATGCAATATTGACACTGTGTGCAGGAAAAGTATGTAGGTATTTTAGCAGAAGTATCTGATATAATTGATACATTCTTTTTGTTAGGTTAAATAAAGTAAAAATTCTGTTTCTCAACTCCCTTGCAAATGTACTATGGAGGAATTAAAGGTTACAACTGGACTTTAACCTGTGTAAAGGAACTCATCTGTTTGTTCGATAATGAGTTTACCCATTATCCATTGTGTCCTCTTGACAAACCTGTCCATTGCAAAGCAGTACAGATCTACAAAACACTGGCAAAGAATTGAGCAGTGCTATTTTATTATTGTATCTGCCCTGGGTGTAGACATGCTGCTTTCATTCATAGCATTAGCAGTGAGTTCTAAGGATCTGGGCTTAAATATTTTTTTTTTCATTTAGAGAGAGTGGGAGCTAGTTTCATTTTCAGAGGAGAAATAATAGCTTTACGGCTTATAACTGCCCTTTAGCAGAAGGATATCCTTAATAGAAATGTGCTTGTGCACTTAGTTCAGCTCTTCTGTAGACAGTATATGAGATGTTGAAAATTGCTGGAATGAAGGCAAGAGAAGTAATGAAATAAATTCAAATATGGGAATTACAAATATGGGAAGTTGAATTTCTTAGCACTTCTCCAATTCAAATATAGTTCTAAGGATTTCTGTTGACTATGATGTAATGGACAGGGAAATATAATGCATCATGGAAGTGCATTTTGATGCACTTCAGTTATTAGAAATACCTCTTGTAGAATAAAACCTCTTCAGAACAAACCTCAAAATAAAATTCTGACATTGGGCAAGTCTATTTCACTACTTACCTTCAGAGATGCTTCATGTTGCAAAAATTAGAATGCTTTCCCAGGAAACAGAGAATCTGATTTTATTATACTTGTGCTATTGCTTACCAGGTTGCATTGTCTTCATCTTAACTGTCCATCTAACTAAACTTATGATAAAGCAGTTACTGCAGAAAATAATCAAACAACTTGTTTAAATCAGTCTTTAAATATAACACCATGTTTTCTTCTGCAGTACTTCCAACAAAGCAGTTATGATTCATGATCCAGTCAGTGGGGCTTTTTGTAAACATAGTCTTTCCACATATTCTGTGACATTTCTGTAATGAATCATCAGGCATGAAAAATGTACATTGTCATAGGCTAACACTGGGAGAAGTCACTAAAGTAATAGGTTACTATTGTGATTGCCATAAAATAGAGCTGGTTAAAGATGACTCTGATTCAGTATATATGCTGACAAGTGCATATATTATCATATGTCATTTCCAGGATGTTCATTCATTAACCTGTTGAAATCCATAGGAAGTGTAATACTTATGGCTTGATTGAAATTTAGTTATAAAAACATTTGTTCAGTGACTATTAATGTAATAGCAGTGCTTCTCTGACTAGTACTATACCAAGTATATCCGTCCCAGTTTTCAACATTACTTAAAAGTTGAGGCAGCCTCAATTTTAAATCAAGTACTCCCTTCCAGACTAACAAAAGCCTTTTGGCAGCCATAGCTGCCAGCACTGAATTACAAGCAAGTATGAGAGAAGTGGTAAATGACAGGAGCTTACAATGACAGAATTCTTCTTTTGTGAAAGAATGAAAATTCTTCACAACCTGTTTGCTCAGTACTGAAATGTTGTCTTTTCATATCTATGATCAAATGAGCAATTACCATGAAAATGACTGGGTTTTGGTGTGTTTGGTATTCCAGTAAATTTTTTTTAAATGGTCCATTTACAATCAGCTTAAGTATAATTCTGAGTTGTGAAATTGTGTTTTGCCATTAATGAAAAATTTGTGGTTTTGCTGTTATCTCAACAAAAGAGGAAATACTTTCTACTTAATGCAGTGGTTTTGGAAATCGCAGACCAAGGCAGAGATTGATATAGGTGATGACAGGCTGGAAGGAAAAAGTAGTGCTACTAACAGTTAAGAGTTATATTTCCTAATTGTTGCAAACTTAGCCTGATTTGCCCGCAATAAAGTAGATTTTTCACAGCCTACGTATATATATATAAGTAACATTTTTTAAAAAAGGTTCCTCCTTTGAGTTGAAGGAGCAGTGATTTATTGCACTCTGGTTATATATTGTCCTTATGAATCAAGAGGAATGGTGGCAATATGTACCCACTCAGAGAATGAGGAGGAGAGAAAGTATGGAGTCTGAGCAGAAGTGGGTATCAAGGAACAAATGGTGTGAAACATTCTCTGGTCTCTACTTATGTAGTTATGAAGGTGCAGAAAAAATCAAGATCTTTTCAGAGTATTCCAGTGCCTGCTGTCACCTGCTTTGCAGAGTAATTTGATGCTGCTTGTGTTTTGCTGTTTTTAACAGTTCTCCGGATGCTGTTATCTAATAAAGTCAGTATGAATAGTGAAAATACCATAATAGAAGAATATTCATTCATAGAACTGTATGCCTTGTTATCTATGAGTACTGGCAGGGTTTT
Source organism: Tringa tobata (assembly GCA_033628505.1). Lineage (NCBI taxonomy): Eukaryota > Metazoa > Chordata > Aves > Charadriiformes > Scolopacidae > Tringa > Tringa tobata. Next base: position 10,610,662 of record JAHREE010000559.1, on the reverse strand, counting down.
TGTCCACATTTATTGTACTACATATTAATACATTATAATTTAATGTATTAAAAAGGGAGATAAGTGTTAAAGCTAGTATAATATTTAAAAAAAAAGTAAAAAATCAAAAAAAGCCTTCTAGTTGTAGTGGTCAGTTGTTAATCCTATGATAGTGGTTACAAGCAATCCCTTAGTGATCTTAAATAGCTTGAAGGAGGGGAAATAGGTGCTTTGAATACTGCAGCACGTTTCGTTCCTCTCACAAATTATTTGCAGGAAAGTGCTTGACAGAGACACTTCTTATTGCCCATTCCATTGAGCATTCTTACACCATAGTAACTGATAGTCTTTCTACGTGTAAGTTATACAAATACAAAATGAGATGTGGTTGCTAAAATCTAGGGGATGTTGGAAATCATATTCAAGGTTGGAGGCACTATTCAAGCTGTGAAGTCTGTTGCAGAAATTTCAAAAAATACTCTGTGGTTTTTTTTTTTTTCCCTATAGCCAAAAAAAAGTTCTTTACTGAAATGTTACGTCCTACATGGTTTTACGTGTTAATCAAGCAGTTCATTATCCCTTCCTCCTTTAGCTGTGGTCTCAGGACTTTTATTCGTGACCCATATAATGTTACTAAGATGTATTCCAGTAAAATTGATGCCATGTTTGTGTTTGGAACATAAGAAATATAGTCGATGTTCTAGAAGTGATGGGTTAGAATGGAAAGGTGTCTTGGAATATTAGAAATCCACCAAGAGAGGGAAATACTTCTTTGATGGTGTTGGATTCCTGTAATGCAAGACAGCTAATATGAGTAGAGCATGTGCAATGATGACTAAACTTAGTGATGGTGTTTCTTGTGGGTATATACTACTGACAATACAGATGCATCTTAAATATACATGCAAATATATAATACATTTACCTTTTGTTATTTAAGTAACTTGCTAACTAACACATCCAGTAGGATACTGGATCTGAATTTAGATAGTATCAAGCTGAGCTATAAACTAGCTAAATAAGCAATAAGATAAAGCTAAATGTTGCTGCTTTGATTGAAGCTGAAGTAGAATAGTAGCAAGAAGAAAAACCACAAAATTTGAAAATATACAAGGCCATGTCTGTAAAATACTTATGAAGTTTCAGAAATGTAGTAAACTCTGTAGTGTTGAAGTTGTGTCTACAGATGCTTCAGAACTTGAATTCTAGTTCTAGACTAACAAATGTTTGTTAAACTTTGAACTTACTTGCTTATCAGCTGTATTATAGGACTGGACAAATGAATTTCTGAGGTTCAGTGTTGACAGTGCGCCGGCTTATAGACTATTGCTTGTAGTCCACTGGTATTCTGGAGATACGAATTTGTGGAGTTGTTGCTTCTACTGGGATTTTACTGTTTGCTCAGAAGTTCTTAAGGAAAAGTATTTAAAAAAAAAATAAGACAAATGAGAACTTGAATGTATGTTACTCTTGGGAAAAATACTATTCCATGTAGCTATTACAAACCTCCCATTCAATGAGGAATGTTCCACAGCAATGAAGGGGCTGATTGAATAGATACGGATTAGGCCTTTCGCTATTTATTGTGAAGCAGAAATTACTATAATTGGCAAGTATATTAAGGTAAATAGTTGTGATCAGTTTTCTGCATATAGGGTTGCCAGAAAGGTGGCAACAGAGGAATATAGTGGGATTGACAGAACGATCCTTGTTTACTAGCATGGAAATCTAACTCTGACTTTCATAAATGCAGAAGTAAAAAAATTGAAAGGTGTCCTGATATAAAAGGGATGAAATAACAACTAGATTGCTTATAGGTTTAGATATGTACTCAACAATTGCAAAATGGGAAATTACTGAATCGAAACATGAAGATAAATGAGATGCAGCATAGAGCTATAGACCTCAGTGTGGATTGTGGAATCAATGAACTCAACAATGGGAAAAGATATTTCTATTGGTAACTCTAGGATACCAGAAATTTAATTACATCCAGAGCAGGTAAGAGGGCTTCCATCATAGAATTAATAACTCGGCAGATGTTTCTAAGCTTGCTGCTGGGTCTTAATCCCTTTTAATTCTATTCTCTGCTCCCCTTTAAGGGAGCACACAGAATACTAAATTCAGACTGACCACTTCACTTTGTCCTCTGTGTATAATGACAAAAATCTCAGATCTTATTTCCTGCAGGAGTTAGTTTTGATTATCTATTAGTGGACAGCAGCATTTCACTCAAACCAAGATTTTTATAAATTCTCTTCAGCCTATTCCGAATGCCTATTCTGCATTCAGATCAGTTATCAGAAATGACTGTCTTAATGTGACGTAAATCTTATAATTTATTTTACAACACAGCAATAATGACAAAGAAATAAAAGCTCAGATTTTCTGTGTCTGCAGAGGCAACTCAGGCAGAAAAATGTTTTACCTTTCTGCCGCTGTGACACAGTGACTTTGTAGACCCTGAACTCCCAGCTGAGCACTTCCCTTTTCTGGTGGCAGCCAGGGATTCCAAGGATTGCCACTGCTGGGAAACTCTCCTGTCCTTGATGGATGGGCAGCATTTAGTAACACTGCTGCCTTAACTAAAGCCAAGTGCCAGCTTGTGTTTTGAAATGATAGACATCAGATAAATAGGCTATAAAATTGAAGTGTATTTCCGTAAATAGCTTCAAACATGTCTAAGCTGTTTACGTTTGTGGTTTTGACCACAATTTCGTGACCACAATTTCATTTATGTATGCAGTTTGGAACATGGCTGTGTATGGGATTTAGCCTGCAGCTCAGCCAGCCCACTGGGAAAGTGGGATGGTTGGATCCAATGCAGTGTCAACCTCTCCAAGTCTCCCTAAGCCGTCCCTTTTGGGACAGCTCTCATTTAGAAAGAAGGCAGCTCTACTGCAGAAGCCAGCTCAGTATTTCTGCAAGGTTTTGCACGATACTGTGAGAAGATATTAGGTCTAGTCAGTGAGGACTGTGGATAATGCACATTATAAATGTTCTTAAGATCTCTCTCTCTTAGTTGATAAGGTGGTTGTGGGGAAATACGACATTATATGAAGATATTCAGATATTGCAGTAATGAAAACTATATAAATATTTAGATAAGCAAAACATGCAAGTTTGCAAAGGCAATGGCCAAAACTTGGCAAAGCACATGAACAATATAACACCAAGCATAAAAGCAGTCCCAGTATTGGTCAGTGAAGTTACTAAAATGTTTAACTTAAGCTACCTGTGATTTGCTATTTATTAATCTTTGAAAACTGAGGAAATGTACCTCAGTAGCATTACCATTTCTCTTTCCCAGACACCTCAGGAAAATCACCGTCTTGGTGGAATAGACCTGTGAAAGACCATTAAAAGTAGTTTAAGGAGTGGATGCTAAAACTGCTCAGCTGTGAGTTCAGTGAATTAAACGGGTTGGTAGTGTTGCAATAGCACTTAGAATTGCAACTACAAACAAGACATTGTTCTGGCGTTAAGACTCATAGAAAGAGAACATCCCAACCATCTGTTTACTTGTTGATGAGGCTCACAGTTGTGACTCTGGATTCTGGAATTGAGTTCAGGGATCAATTTTTAATCAAAGTAAATCACCAGTATTTTGAATGATTATGCTGTCTTCAAGTGTCTATTGAGACATTGCTGTCTTTTCTAAGACCTCTAATGGAAGTAAATAAAATGTATTGGTACCATTTCTGCCCGTGGCTACATCATACTATGAAAACTTGAGGGACGTTTCAGGACATAATCACAGAAAACATGCAGCACTTGCTAAAGCAGCTCTAAGTCTGCCAAAGAACGTGCATCCCCAAATATATTGGTAAGAAGAGGCTAATATTTCTGAGTAATGAAAACACAATAGTTTAATAACCATTTTGAGGTTTAATTACTCTGAGACTTTACCATATATAGTGTAATTTTTATTGCTGCTTTTGATTATTTTTGCTAAGGTCAAATGCATCACTGTATATTTACCATGCAAAGCAGAACAATTCCTTGCATTGGTAAAACTTAAGAGAAGCTAAAATACTTCCAAATAAGAAAACAGTGGTTATTTGTTTGTTTTATTGTGAGTAAATATAAAGGGCTAGCTATCTCAATATCAGCAGTCTATTTCCTTGAACTTCTTACTGTAGAAAAGACTTGCTTATAGATGTACATACGACTGTGGAAATTATGCTATAAAAAGCAGAACAAATGTGCATATTTTCCTTTCATTCGGAGATTCAGGCAATTTAGTGGTAATTAAATCTTAATTTTAGACATGTTTGTGTGAAATAAATAATTTCTAAAATCATAACTTCTAAACCCACTGAAATCGTGGGTCACAATGACACCAATCTTTCTAGACTCTCCCTTCCCCCATACTCTCTGTTGGTGAAAATGGAAGAAGCAGATTAAATTCACAGCACAGCACATGTTAAGCTATAGAAGAGGTATGTACATCAGAGAAGTTTTGTGAGGAATAATATGCCAACCTTTCCCTTCAAATAAAAGCATTTAGATCAACACTTTTCTAAAAAGTTTCTTCCCTCCATGTATTAACATTAGCTCCACATATTAACATACCTTTTTTAAAGAAATCCAAATTATACCTTTAAATTTTTGAAATGGGCTTTGAAGTCCACATGCAGAACTTTGAAAATATTGCTTGAAGTGTATTGTAGATGGTTTGCCATTTAAAAGTCTGGTATTTATACAGAGAAGTTAAAGATGTAAGATAGGTTTACAAGCAAAAGAAGGGTGGTGTGGTTTCCTCAAGCTAGGACCAGAAGGTTAAAATCAAACTATACTATATTTTAAGGTTTCAAAAATAAACCCACAAACCAAAACCAAAGAAAAGAGTTAATTTAAGTACATCAAGCCAGAAATGAAGCAAAATACCAAGATCACCAAACAAATGAAAGCCAAACCACTTGGATCTCCTGGCAACATAAACAATTAAGCTATCTAAAAGTACTGCCGGATTCGGCAAGTTCTCAAACATACAAAAATCACAACATATTCCAATTGGAATATATTTATACTATCAGAGTTTTTGTCAGCCTGTTCCCTGTATAATTTTCTGAAGAGAGAACAAATCTTAATCATCAAGATTTTGTTAGTGTTTTATCAAAACAGTATGTTAGATTTAAACCAATTTTACCCACAAGATTCTTTGAAACTTCAGACTGTGTCTGGGCAAGACATTGTTTTTTGAATGCATCATTGGCATGCGTCAGGCTCCTTTGTATCTTATGATGAATCATGTTACTGAAATGACATGACAAATATTTTCAATATAAATACATTTTACATTTTGAAGGTGGGGGAGCATGTTTGGTTTGTGCTCTGGAAATTAATTTAAAAGTGAAGTAAAAGCCGTCAAAGAAAACAAAATATCTTCAAAATTTGTGATGTAATATAAAGTTTATGCTGCCTCCCTTAGCTTTTAAACTGACAGAGAGCTTACTGCTACCCCTTTGCAGACATTTTCAATTGCATAACATTATGAAGTGACAATTTCATTTTAGTATTTAATACATTGTAATAAAGTTCTCACAAAGCATATAATTACAGAATAGCCCCCAAAAGCAAACTTAAATAGAATAAATGACTCGGGGTAAGGGGAGGTAGCAGGTAGGAAAGCTGGATGGCATAAAATCATAGAGAGTAGATCTCTGAGACGTACTCAGTTCCAGAAAATCTGGGTGGAGGAAGGGGTCTCACTTCTGGTGTGTTGCTTTTTTATTTTGGTAATGTCCTGAATTTAATTGTATCCATGTAAATGTAGGATTATCTTTGAAAATATCTTCAGGTTCAAATAGAAATTTTGACAGAATTTGGAATGAACACCATTTAAAGTGAGAAAATTGGCATGAATTCAGGTATCTGCTGTTCAGAATTTTATGCAAAATGAGTAGCAATGTTTGACCATTATGGTTTATCTATAAACAGTGGAGAAAAAAATAACGGAACTTGATTGAATAGCCACATGCAGTTATAAAATCTCTTTAAATAATTAAGCATCATTTATTTGACAAACTGTCTATTAAAAATTGATTCCCCTACTCCTCTAAATATCTATGTTTAGTGATGTTTCAATGATCTGTGAAAAATAAGACTGAAAGGGCAGATTTGGCTTATTAGGTGGGGAGAGACAATGCAAGGGTGGTGGTGAAGTAGGTGAACCCTTTCTGCGATTTTGGGTATGCAACTTGCTCTGAAGCCTGGGAAAGGCAAGGAGACAGTGCTGATGTCACTGGGCCTCTTTCCCCTCCCTCTTGTCCTCAGTCAGGTGTGTCTATGAAGTCTTTAAAATCAAAAGAAGGAAGCAACTCTGAGTAGCACCTAAGCCCTTTGGTTCCCCACTATCTAACCAGACAGTGAGTTTCTTAAACATGGAAGTACCGTAGTTTTTATTTGCATTGTTGACACTGGTGTAATTTAAGGCTGGAACGACTTCAGTTTGCACATATTTAAGCAATAATATATGAAATGGAGTAGTAGTGGTATGATGTGGTACAGATTGACTGCAGTACTGTGTGCAGTTGTACGTTGGCTTTTTTCCAGCATTTTGTTGTAATGAATGAGCTTTTTCTTGGTTTTGGAAGCTGTGTCACTAAAACAGAATGTTCAAAGCTTGGCATGGATAATTTTTCTTCCTTTGCATTCCTCAATAAATAGTGTTAAAAAGGCTTCAGAACAAAGGGAGGGTTGCGGGAAATTATCCAGGCCACCTCCTTTGCTTTCCTTTCCTCTTGTTGGAGGGTGAGAGAATACAAAGCATTATTATGTTATCTCTCTGTTCATTATGAACATATGAATAGAGCAATTTCCTTATTCACACTTCTTTACAAATTGCTAGCTTGACTTGCTGTCATTTAAAACTACAAGTGTGTTTAACAAAGAAAATAATAGAAACATAACAATTATTATAGGCATTAGGGTAATGTGAAAAACTCATTGGCTTAATTAAAAGCTGATTTCTGTACAAATAAAGGTCTAGGTTGCATCAACTGGAAAGTACAAGAAGAAAGTACCCAGTAATTTCACAACATCACCTACAATTTTAGAAGGGTGAGAAAGCTGTTGTTATTTTTAGTTTAGCTTTTGCTTTAGTTTATTTTCCTTATTAAAAAAAAAACCAAACAAAACCAATAACAAACAACCCCCAAACAAAACAATAAACCACACAACACACACACACCAGGAAAGGGTGGATATTCAAAGCACTAAACGTTCTTGGTGTAAATCCTGCAAAACAATGAAGTAGGCACCTGATATTAAGCACCTACCTAGACCCATCTAAGTACAATTAAGTGCTCAAAAATAAAGCATCTGTTTTAGTGGTTGACTGATTTGGGCTACAATTAAAGATTTAGCTCAGCAAGCATAGGTATAAACTTAAAAGTTATATGTATTATATGAGTCTTCGAGGAGACATTAAATTAATGAAAATTTGCCTTAGACCGAAATTTTATTAGGTCGTAGTCAAATGATGACAGATCCCAGTGGCACAGTTGCTTGAGGTCATTTTCCAGCTGTACTTCGCCAGGGGCAATTCAGTCTGGAAAGGATTATACAGATTTTATAGAGACAGCTTGTCTTACAGGACATATTTGCTGAGCAATACCATTCTACCTATAAAAGATAATACCAGAGGGATCAAGACCTCTTTGAGATGACTTTGTTTATTTACTCTCCTGCAGAGGAGGTGTCATTAAGAGTTCATGTCCAATAAGAGTATACAAGTTGTTTTGGATTATGAACACAGATTGCACAGAAATCTGGATTTTTTTCCTCACAGGTTCAGTATTCTAGAAGTTTGTCTTTAGGTCATGGTGGGTATTCCCTTGCTTTAGACCTTCTTATAAGAATTATAGAATTCTCATGTAGATAGTGACTTTTCTTGTAAATTAGGGATGAGGTAGCCTGGCTTGTATAGCAAATGTATAACTGTAACTGTTCAAGTAATGTGTGTTACTTTTCTAGACATGGGTTATATGTGGGTGTTTCTGCTTCCTCTTAAAATACACTGTTAAATTACCTTCAGTAGTGGCTTATGTTACATATTCTGTTTTACATTAAAATGGACTGTGATCATTCACAGTTTTAATATTATCTGAGTGGAAGTGTGTTGCTGATGAGTTGGGAAAATAACTTTTTGAAAGATTTCAGTTTTTTCTAGCAAAGCATATGTTTTGAGGCAACAAAGTAATTTTTGCAATGAGTAGGGAGTGAATCAGAAGGAATGCTTAAAGCACCTATTCCAAGTGTAGAGTTCCTTTCTGTAACTACTGCATGTTCAGGCCATGACTTGTTCTTGGAACCTCATCGTTCTTGGGGAGGCTGTCACTGCATTAAGTGACCATAAAGGAAAGTCAGAGGCAGAGCAGTTGATGTTTCAACTTTTGTATCACTAGAAGTATTTCTTTTGAAGATAGTTAGGAAGTATTTGTCAACTACTTTTCACTAGGCTGAAAGTATTTCCCCCCTTCTGCAGAGTACAAAACGTAATTTGGGTCATTGTAGAGAAAAAAAAAAAAGGTGGGTGTGGGGTGATATATTTCGGGACATGTCAGGTGCTCTGGGGCAGAAGGCTACCGGTTATTAGGTGAGAATGGCACCGTCCTGAATCCAGTTCAAATGAATATTTTTGTACGTGATCTGAATAAATGAGAATGAAACTTTACCACCATTCAGATTATTGAATTACAGTACTAGACACTTAAGGTATCACCGAAAGTTGTATTTAAACCATCAAAACCAGAGTAATTCAATATTTAAAACCTTCTGAGGGATATTTTTTTTCCTCCGTTCCCTGTCTATGCAAAGTTGGTTCACTGATCTGTTAAACACTACACACACACACATACATTGAGTTTGATATGCAGCTAACTTTTATCCCTAGTAGTTATAAGGTAGGTATAAGGTGGTATATATTTATAGCTTAAATAAAAATATATTAAACACTGTAAACACACTATGATATAACTACTACTCAGTAGAACGCTGGTCAATATTATATCAATTTTCAAAAGGGGGAAAAATAGAAATGAAATAAAATAAATTGAAAACAGAAACAAACAAAAAAAAGAACATAATGTATGCCTCAGGCAGTCAAAATTCCCTGTATTTTTTCCAGAAAAGTTCTTCAGTGTTCACACTGAAAACGAAGTTAAACAGTTCTTTGATTAAATTCAACAATTATGATCTGTTACAGTATAGTAATGTAGTTTTCTATGAATGCAGTTCAGGAACACATCACATTTTTCAACACTTTTGCAGCATCTACCAGCACAGTCATATAGAAATAAGGGTGAAAAATATCCAAAAAAGTAATTCTGATGAATTGTAGGATATGTATGGTCATGGAGAATGCAGCTGCTTTTCTGTCTAGATGCTAGATGGACCTCTTTTCAGTAACTTAAGAATTACTTACAACAACATGTACAGATTTTTAAGGAAACGTGTATGAACATTTATTTTCTGTACCGAATTAACAAAGAGACTTATTTAATTCAGAATAATTTTTATTTTAAGCCAAAAAAACTAAGAGAACAAAGGAAACACCGAGAAAATAAGTGCTGAAGTCTGAACAAACAGAGCATTTTTAGAAATGTATAAAAGAAATAACTTATTCTTCACTCTTTCTTTCCTTCTATGTAGGAAGATGCCAGCTGGTTGGTGTGGTGGTGGCCTCCAGAGAGCAGGGTATGAAAGGCAGATTGGTAAGTTTGCTTTCCCCTGACTGATATTACTGCTTTCTGTAACTGACTCCTGGCAGCAAATGGTTAAAGTTGGAGGGCAGACTTCAGGTAATGTGAAACTCCATCTAAGGTTTGGTTACTTAAGAGTGCATTTCCAATTTGTCAAAAAGCACTGGGTATGGCAAAACTGATACAAATGACCGTTATGTCCAGTGTGGTGAGAGCTTTCTGAGAGATAATCCCTAGGAAAAGGCTACTGGAGATATGAATGGAACATTCTTGGCTGGCAAGGTAAGTTTCTCTGGTTGCTGTAGGTTGTTTCTTTCTCTTCCATGTGAGAAAGTGTGTTCCTATTTTAAGAAACTGCAAGGTTTACTACGTATAGTTTTTCAATGTACAGGCAGCCATCATCACTGAAATCATCATAAGCAAGGAGACAGAAGTTTAAGAATAGAAGGCAAAACATGCACTGGAGTTCCACAAGTTACCCTGCTTGTAGCTACTGTGATCTTAAACTTTGCCTACTTTTTCTCTTCCCTCTTCCAGTAATGCATAGCTTTCTAGCACCATTATTAGTATTTAACAAACTGCCTTTTCACAAATCAACTGAACTGAATGTCCACAAGTATGAAAATCTTATCATAAAACCTCAGCAAAGCGGAGAGAGAAAAAGTTTCTTTCTATGCTTGGCCCTTTCTTCAAGAGAGGCTTTTTCATTTCCTTTTATGTCCAGGAAATTCACCTTCTCCAGTTCTCAGTTGATCTGGATAATTTTGTGGCTCTGGTTTTGGTGATTTTTTTTGTGAATTATCTCTAGGAGCGTGCTCTGATATTAGTGATATAATATTATGATCTTGTTTAGATTAAGATATTGGTTATAAGACACGTGAATTTATCTCCACATTTTAAACCTGATATTCAAACTATGCATTTGGTAAAGATTTGAATTCATACCTGTTTTGGTTTTGCGAATGTATATATTTGTAGATCTACTAGCAGTATCTGTCAAAATAGACTGAATAGAGTGAGTAGGACTAAATCAAAGCTCACAACAGCAGTCTGTGAATGTGAGTCCTTTCACTTAAATGGACTAATAACAACTTATGCTTGTGATGTGGCAGCCCAAAAATGGGGAGAATGTTGTCATCTTTTGAAAAGCAATAGGAAATATTACTAGTGTGTAATTGAAAGGGGTTTCCCACAGTTTGGGTTTTTTTTGTATGATACAATAACTCTTTGGTAAAATGTCTTCTGGAACATGGTTTTTCATATAATGAACGCTTACTGTTTACTAGTAATATTAACATCAGTACTTAAAATTTTGTTATCAAAGACTGTTCACACAGTGACAGGTATTCTGTGAACATCTGGAATACTCATTATTCCATCTCTTAACATAGTTTTTAGAACTTACATAAGCAGACATTATAATCCGTGTCCATAACCTGTGGTAACTAAGAAAACATTGCTATTTTCTGTGAAAAAAATATGCAATTACCAAACTTGCAATTATGGAACAATCCATATCAACTTGCAGTATTCAGAGGCTCTTGCTGTTTGTCTTCTGTTGACTTTTTTTTTTTTTATACTTCTTGGTTTTCCTCCCTGAGATGTAAATACGTACAGTCTAGAAATCATTCTCATCAGACAAATCGTTGCTAACCCATAGCATAAGCACATAACTGCTCTCTCCGTTAAGCTTTCTTTTTTATTTCTATCTATTCCTCAATTGCTTACCACTCCTGGAAATCTCTTGTACAACAGCAGATTCTTCCAAAATTCATAAGCAAATTTGCTTAGTATCTGCGTTTGGAAAAAGCAGCAGTTTAAAGGTTTTGGTATCTGAAACAAATAGTCATGAAAAAATTGCTTTGCTGTAAGGAGAGAATGAGAAGAAATAATAGGGAGAGAAAAATGAGTATATATTTAAGGTCACCATTGCACTCTCTAGATTTTGAAATGCAGACTAGCCATTAATATTCCATAATGTATTTCCTATGGCTTTACTCCTAATGTCTTTCTATAGCTACAGCTTTTACAAGTGAAATTCATTGGCTCTTCAGCACGCAGAAACTAAAAGCTAGGCACAGTATGAAGAGTCATTTTTTAAACACGGGCTTCTGTTTGACATAAAATGTAGGCTTGAAGTTAGTACTTCTGACAAAAGTTCTTGCTTGTCTTCTCCTCTGCTCTTTATTCTGACAGACTCTGAGTAAGGCATACAGCTCTCGTACCTATTGTAATGACACCTGCCTGTCGGCCACTTTGTGGGGCAGGTCAGATATTGAATTCGGTCAAATAGTATGCAAGAGGGCAGCTACTGGACAAGTTCTTTAAAAAAGATCCACAGGAGGATACTAAACAGTCAAAACCATCCAATTCAAGGAGGGGTCATACATGTTTGCTCTTCGTCTTTGCTAAATGCCTGACTATGGCTGCCTGTTAGAGACACAATGACACAAAGTCTTGGCCTGGTGCAGGAAGACTGTTTCTATGTTCATACAGTGGATTCTGTAGATTCTAATTTCATGGCTGTTACATTAACAGAAAAATCTCTGAAAGCCTAAAATGTTCTTTCTATTTCCAGATAAGATTTCTAGAGAGAGAGTATTTTTTCTTTTCTTTGGGTAATCTTTCCTTATAAACAGTTTTATTTGGAAAAGAGAACAAAGGCTTTCAGTTAAAAAAACAGAACAAGCTTTCAGGTGAAGTCTTCCTTCAGATCTTGAATGAAAGAAGCAAACTTCAAAGATGAATGTAAGTTGAATTTATCTGTATTAGTTTATAAATGATTTAGCTTTACAAACTTTAGTAGGTCATTTAAAGAACAGCATTTACCTCTGGTGTTTGTAAAAGAATCTTAAAATCATTTAGTATTTTTGTGATTACACAGGTAGGATTTCTTCAATTTTTATTCTACAGATCTAGTTTGTTTAAAGGTTTCAAGAAAAAGGTAAGAATTGCTAAAACTAAACAAAAGTATTTAACCTGACTTATTTTTTGTTCCACAAACAGAAGATTGCAAAAACTATCAGAAGGGTTGTTAATGTCTATGACTAGAATGCAAAAATCTTGAAGACCATGCATAATGGATGGATACTGTTTCACATAAAAGTGCAAGAATAACTGATCCCTGAGATAAGTCTGATTGTACGTTGGCATAACAAACTTAATATTAATACTGCCCCATCAATATCATTGAAAGAGAAATAGCACTCTGACTTTTGAATGCCTTTAGAAATGCTTTATAAGCATCTGTGTGAAAAGAGATTTTGTTCGTACTTCTAAGCAGTTAAGCGTAAGACAAAATATATTTTTTCTGATGGCCTACCTTCTTTCAACTTTTCTACAAAGTTAAATCTGGTTGGCGTTGATTTTAATATAATATGGGTTAAACTTCCTAATTAATATTAACCCTTATGTTTATGTAGACGTCAAAACAAGTTTTAAATAATCCATTGTAAAGGATTACATTTAAAAGCCTGAGCTTCCAAATTTTATTATAAATGTAATAAAATCTTTGTCAGACCCTTCATACACCATTGAAAAAATAATAACAGGAGAAAAAAGCATATTAAATCCAGGTGACAGTGTCCTTGGACACTTATAAATCTTTAATATATATTAATTACTTAGGAAATTCTTAATAAAATCCAGTCAAAGCAAAAGAATCTTACTGTTCTGCTGATTTCATTTCTTTTTAGGAACTATGGCACCTCTAGAAAGCGTTTCAGTGCTTAAGCTCATGTTAAAAGCTCTCTGTATCTAAGCTCAATGTAATAGTTATTACATTTGCATCTTTATTACTGTAGAAATGAAGCCCAAAATATATAGACTTAAAAATCCATGTGAACAATTTGACTGAGGAAACTAGCTATTGCGTAATTATTAGGAAATAACATGGAAATGTCTTTTATTAGTTATCTGTACCTGGTGGGGAGTCCTTCAGCAAAACTAGCATGTCTATTCTTGCAAGATGAGCAGCATTCATGTTCAGAATTTTAAATACATTTTGAGAATAATTCTTTGGACTTTGGTTTCAGAATTTACAATAAATCTCATTCTCTTTTGTACCTATTATGAATGCAAAGTCTTATCAAGGAAAACATAGCTCCAAATTACGTAAATAAGAAGCAGAACGCTCCTGAATTCCAGTTCAACATTTTAGCTCCTTAGACCCTACATGTGCCATCAGACCTGCAAGTATAAATGTTACACTCTCTTAGCACAATCCTGACCCAGAATGTCTTTGAGATGTTGGTGTGACTTTATGGCAACTTGCCCAGCTATTGCCTCAATAGATCACTTTTACCTTATCAGTCTCTGTCTATTGCAGTTGAGGTTGTAATAGTCTATGTGTATGTATTAATCTTTGCCAAACCCACGTTTCTAAGCAGTTGTTGAGTTCCCGTGTCAGTGTGGCAGACTGTAGAAGCCCCCAATAACTCAATTGGCTGATATGACTTCTTTTCCAGGGGAGATTTAATGAACTGGCCTATTCTAAATCCAAGTCTCTATGAAGGTAAATCAGTATCATTACATTTTTGCTGAATTCTAGGCATAAATGCATAAAATTCAGTAGATTAGAACTGTATCCTCTTGGTTATCATTGCATTCCTTATGTTTACATAAGCTGAGTTAAAGTGGGTAGGGGGGTAAATATAAAACAGTTATACAAAAAAGCCACAATCCTTTTGTCTCAGCTAAACAGCCAGCATTTTTTGATGCTAGGCACTCTATTGCAGCTAACTGTAAACTACATTTAATGCCATAGGAAATAAAACGTGTTTAAATATTATGGTGGTAAAATCAATCTAGATTATTATGAGAAATAAAACAGCTATATTTTTGACAGTAATTTTATTTTAGGATTTCAGTAAAAATAAATGGGAATACAGAAATAATAAATGAGCAAGCAGTGCTTTAATCACTTTCTACGTTGCTAGAATGATCTTTGCATAAAGATAATTTCCCTAATTCAGCTGTATCAGCTGTTGTAGGGAAATTAAAGTGCTGCTGATCTAGCAATTCTAACAGTCTTCCCCCCGGCTTCCTGCCCCAAATCTGAAATCTTCCAAATGTCTGTACATTACTTGCAAAACCTTTTGAACAACTGGCACTTTTTCTGTTGTGTTTCGACACTGAACACTAGTGGACAGTCTGAAAGTGTTTCCTGATCACAGAGGGCAGCAGTGGCTTTGCTGCTGGTCCGGAGGTCTGTAAGAGGTGGGATAGCATGGGGAAAGATGAGGTGTCAGGGGCTGTCAAAAAGAAGGATTTAGTGTGTGCAAGGAGTTCAAATAGTGAAAATTCATCCTCAGAAAATCTGAACTTTGTTTTTTACAAGTCTGTTTCTGGAGCTCTGGGGGAGCAAAAACATGTATACTGTAATTTTGCAAAGCTACATGAGCAGTACTATGTCATTTGGGAAATAAAAAAGACCCACAAAACAGCAAGTGTGCCTGC
Organism: Tringa tobata; assembly: GCA_033628505.1. NCBI lineage: Eukaryota > Metazoa > Chordata > Aves > Charadriiformes > Scolopacidae > Tringa > Tringa tobata. Next base: position 10,595,519 of record JAHREE010000559.1, on the reverse strand, counting down.
AGCGACTGGTCACCCTGATGAAAGGCACTGGTGCAAAAAGCAAAGAGGGAAATGGGAAAAATCATATACTTTCTGGTTTGAAAACAGCCCTGGTGGCAAAGAATTCTACTCACAGTCCCATGTGCCTTTCATGTTCCCCAAGACATGAAAGGGTGGCTTTATAGTGATTGTATTGACAAGAGGGATTTATTTACACTAGAAGAGCCTGGAACCATGGCTGCATGCGTGGCGGGGAGGAGGTGGGCGCTGGATGCAGCCGTCTATAAGGGCATGACACTTAAGTGACTCGTCTCGGGCCACATTCGGTTCAAGGAGAGGAGCACGTGCAGTGCTGAACTTCACTGTGGTTGACATCAGGTGGATATTTCCCTGTGAAGTTTGCTGCTACCCACAGGAAACTATGAGCTGCGTGAAATACTCTAAATCATGCAGGGCTGCTCAGCCCAGCCTTAACCTTTTCCGAGTAATGTTACAACTCATTGTGAACTAGATCTGTCTTTGTCAGGAGAGAATTTCTATAAAGCATATGTTTAGAAAAAAAACCAAACCACAAACAAAATAACCTCCCTCCCGTTCCTCCTGAAAAAACCAAACCCCCAAATCTAACTCCACTCCCTCCAAAAAAAACCCAGAAAAAACAAAGCCATGTTTTTTGATCCATAATGTCTAGAGGAATGCTGATATAACTGCAAATGTCAAGTATCAGTCATTTTCCAGGTTTTGCAGTGTTCCATTTTCATCTTTATGTATATATGGCCTTTTCCACCTTATATATATATTTTATTTTTTTTTTTCACGTATAAACCATCTGACATTCATTTCTTTACAACCAGAAGAATTCTTTCAGTTTTCTAGGTTATTCCCTTCTTATTCTTTGCAGTATGTTTCTGTTTAAGCCAACTGATCTGAACACACTCTCTTTGTATTTAATCCTGTCACTTTCACTGTGAATATGGCAATGGTTCTGGTTTTATTTTACATAGCTGCATTCTTCCAACACAGCAGTCACGCTGCCTTGTTTTGATAGATATGCTGACACTCCTAAGTGTCCACCCTCTTTCCTAGGCTGACATTTCTGTGGACCTGAATGCAAATTCGTGGATACTATCAGCATCAATGCTAAGCAAATATATATCTAAAAATCTAGTTCTCTGCTGGCAGATGGTGGCAAGCAGTAGTGCTGATAGGCCTGGCACCTCCTTTTCATCATTGTGGCTGGTGGCATGATATTGTTTAGGGAGAGAATAGTGTAGCGTAAATATTTTTCTGTTAAGTGTTTGTATTGTATTATTTTGGGCAGGAAAGTAGAGGTTTAATCTCATTTGTTATTTATTTGTTTATTGTCCTTTTGTTTCCTGCCTTTATGATCTTGAGCTCAGAAACTGTTTCTCTGTGGATTTGTAAAGCAATTATCTTTGTGATGGTATTTCACAGGGAGGTATTTCACATGGATGAAAATTTAGCGTTTGCTTTTGAAAACCCATGATCAACAGATGAGGACACCAAGATATATGTTCAGCAGGAAACGAGATTGTCACCCATGTGACAGGACAAACTTTTTAAATGCAACAACAAAAAAGGTATAGAATCCTCTGCTGTTGTTTAGGCAATTAATTCAACTGCTCATGTCTCCATCATGAGATGGAGACATCTCCAACTGCTCCATCTCCATCTTTTTTTGTTGTTAGAGTTTTTTGTGGTTGATGAATAGTAGAGTCAGGGAGGAGAAGGGACTTCCTGTGACAGAAGTTTTTTTCCTCCATGCAAGTGCATGGATAAGACTGCCTTTTCTTGTTTTAATATATTGTACTTCTAGGAATTTAAAACTACTCTTTAAACAACAACAATAAAATAAATTATTGTAATTAAGCCCTGTATTTTCAATGCATAAAAATTCTTCTTTATGCAGTTCATTATTATGCTGAATATCAACTGTCTCAGAGATCTTAAGTAGTAAAACTTTGCATTACAGATTTTTCTAAGATTACATAGTTCACTGCTATTAGTAATGTTTTTAATGAATATGACAAAACAAGTTCACCGAGAAGTGGGCTGTTGGTGAATCAACAGTGAGAACGTCATTCTCACAGGGAAAGGGCTCAGGACAACTTGCAGTTGATCTGGGTAGGACAGCAATCTGAGACCAGAACGTGCTGGGAAAGATCCCTTCCTGTGTCTCCAAATAAATTTGAGTTTTGTCCCATCTGTCCAAAGGAGTAATCTGGAGAGATTTCAGGAGAACTTTAAAACTACTTTTTCTTATCCGTACTTCACCCCTTTCATGGAAAGCAAGTGTCTGGATTGCAAGATCTGGATTCCTTAGACTATGTATCTATGATTTGTCTCACTTTTTAAGGAATTAGTTTTCTTTTATTATAAGGATGGTATCTCTTCTCATTAGCCTGTTGCCTTCTGTGTAACTCAAATACTATTAGAATACGAATTATGTCCATTAATCATAATTATTTACCTTTATATGAGATAGTATGGGACATGGATAAGCCATAGTTTGGGCCTTTTTTTGCTCTGGCCTTATCATAATAACTTTTTATAAAAGTTTGGCAACTGAGTTAACAGCAAGTATGCTGAGCTGTAGGGAGTCATTCCACTAGGTGCTTAGTGTGCAGGGAAGTGCATGTTTTGTATTGGTTTACAGAGCAGAGAAGTCAAGGTGTCTTAAGATGCTCTGTATTTTTATTTTCAATGTTGGTACTGCACTAACAATAGCTTATTAAAAATTCAAAATATATATTTTATAAAAATATTTTAATTATACATAAAAGGTGTTAACATGACTTTTTAATGTTTTTGTAACATTGTGCACCCTTATTTTAAAGAAGACTAATATTAAACAAAAATAATAACTTGTGTTTCTAAATAGGTGCTACTAACATGTGTTTCAATAGCATTCAGATTACTTTTGCTTTTGGAGAATAATAATTGTATGCTTGTGTCTACATTTTGTGGAATGCTGAAGAAGCACAACCCACAGCAAATATTACTGATTCACTGAGAGAATCAAATACTGAAAAAGAGGTTTGCGTTTATCATAGCTATATGAATAGAATCAAAATGCTCGAAATCAGAATTTTAGGGTGATAAAAAACTCGCCTATTCCCCTGACAAATGCCTTAATGCTAATGTCAGTTGCCATATATCTGTCCTGTGCACTGAAGCAGACAGTGGCTGGGTACGAGTTTGCAGCATTTTGTCTTCTGAGCCAAAAGAACTATACTAAGAACTGTTGGATGACCTGCTAGCCATCATTTTTGTTCTGCAGTGGCTCAGCATTCTTGTTAATTATCATCTCTGATATAGCCTTTAGTTTTGCAGTGATTCTTATGGACAAGTGAAAAATTTGTGCTATAAGAAGCAATATGAACCAATTCCCTCTCCCTGCAATATTTTCATCTTTTTTCTTAATAAATTCTTAATTCTTTGTGTGGCTAATGTAGATCAGATAAACATCCAGAGTTTATCTGTTTATCCAGTAATAACCATATTAGACGACTGCAAAGGAAGACATGTCAGTAATTTAATAGATCTCGGTTTCTTAACTGGTTCATGGTTTTTAGTCAATGGATTAGCATAAAAGAATTTTCCTGGAGTATTTTTTTGATGTGGTTCTATAAATAATACCCTAATGGCTACAGATGGTATGCAGTACCAAATGAAAGGCCCTTTAGAGTCATGTAAAATACATGGCTTAGGAGAAAAGCAATCTGTGTTCTATGAAAAAAATTGACAGGAGGCTTAATGTAAAATTATGCTCTCACAAGAACAAAAGAGAGCAAAAAAGTGTTTTCTTTACCATACCAAAATTTTTGTGGGGCAGTTTTGGTTTTGTGACAAGTTAAAATTGTTCTGTCTGTGAAGCCTATTGAAGGTAGCTGGGAGACAATAAAATGGCAGGTTAATGTTTGAAGGAAAATGTCATCCATATAAAACAAAGTGTGCGAATGGGAACTATCACATCTGAGGCTTTAGTAAATCAAATTCATGAAAGGTCATATTGTAGAAATTCCGAATACAAATCTGTATCTCATCAGATTCTCAGCATAAAATTAAGAATGAATATGAAATAAAAGGTAACACTTTCCTGATATAACCCATTTAGCTATATTTCATTGAAAAAGGCACAATGTGAACCATTTAGAGGAGCAAAATTTTTCACCTCTTGGGCAGGGGTCCAAACTGTAGTTCAAGTGGCAAAGGATCTAGAAAGTGGTATTTAAGACTAGTTAGCTTGTTAGTTTGTTAAGTCTGTAAACATGAATTCTTCTGACTAAGATTTGCTGACAGACTGTATCTTCTGGAATTGCAGTCTTAACATATTAACTGGCTCCAGTTAAAAGGAAGTCACTCTACATTGGAATAAGGTGGAAAGGGGAGATGTAAGTTAATTTCTGAGCTAACCCATGAGGGAGCCCAGTGAAAGGGATGCATAGGCTGGAAACCTTAGGAAAGAGATTGCAACAGAAAATCTAAATTAAGAAAAATGACCATTGATGGGTCATCTTAATAATGTGCAGAAGAGAGTTAGTTTTTGGACACTCCTTTAAAGCCCAAAAAGAGAAGCCTGAAAATCCAGGACCTGCAGAATTTTAGTCACATACTGAAGAAACTTAAAAAATTGAGATTGTACTTTTCCTTGTTTAAAATATTTCTTTCTGCAGGAAAGTTTATTTAGTAATTATGTTATTCACTGTCTTCAATTTGGAAACCACATAACAGGAAAATTAAAGGAAGGAGGGGAAAATAAAGTTATAGTCAAAAAATAAAAGCATTAATCAAAAGCTGAAATGATGTAATTAATTCTTTACTTTCTCAATTAGGTTAAACCCAGTAATGTAAAATACCAAAGTCATAATTTTAGTTAATGGTATAGCTGTAGAATGACTTCCACATTTTTTCATTGTGAATTGACAATCATTTAAGAAATAAGCAGCACTTAAGATCTGAACAGCTGGAGCTGTCACCACCTCTTTCTCCCTGTGCTAGTTGTCAGCTGGTCAAAATCTTATTTCTGTTTCTCCATTTCCTATGCTTATGAAATACCATACGGTGTTCACTGGTGCTTTCGAGTGTAGTGATAAAAAAAAAATATCAAAACACCCCCAAAAAAGAATGGCTTTGCAAAATATACTAATGGCCTTAGGACTGGGAAAAAAGAATGTGTGAGTGAAAGGAACATCTTCTCCTGAGTGAATATATTATGTTTCATGGGGCACACAGAAATGTTGGGTCCTTCAGGTCAAGTCTGTCAGTTCCCATCTCCATGAAAAGAATGCCATAAGTTGCTGTATTATAGCAAGTATTATTATTGAGGGAGTGAATGTGAACTTTGACACGTCTTAGGTATGCTTGTCTCCTGCATATGATTTGCTCTTGCAGAGCTTTGTTTTAGGTCAAAGGTTTTATCTACTGGTTGTTTTTTGTTTTCTTTTTCCAATTTTAATTAGTTTACTTTAAGTCTTTAGAGTTTGGATATTCTATAGCTATGAAATTTCAATTTAGCATTGGCTGTAAATAAAACAAGTATTTTCTCAATAATAAAAAGTTATTTAACAAATAAGTAGCTCACGAATAATAAGCTCACTGTAACAGGGAGGATAACTTCCTGATACTGGTTTCAGTTTTTAAGTTTTTAAAGTAAACCATAATGAAAATACAGTAGAGTAGGAATTCTGTAATGCCAAGCTAAAAAAACCTAAAATACAGTGTGTTGAAGTGAATCTACTCAGTGACAATTCTGATAACTGCATTAAATTCATTGTTGGTCACTATTGCTTCTCCCAACCCTGTATCTGTTTATTGCTCAAAGCGCCTCAAGGCACTGCAGAGGATCTGAGGGAACGGAGGGGACTGGTTTTGTTTAGTGGGGGTTTTGAGGACCTTTTCAAGCTCAAAGTGACGATATGGTTCGTTAACTGTTTCTGTTACCCTTAATTTGTTCACGTTCTTTCCATACCTTCTATGTTCATTTATTTCTTGAGATAAATGCTGATGGAACAGTGCAAAAAATAGCAGAGATTTTGGGAAGGTGGCTTTATACAATATTGACTGGGCAAGCAAGGAGCAGAAAAGGGATCTGGGCTAATACCTACACGATGCCTATGACCACAAGCTCGAGGCCTGTGCGATACTGTCAAAGTTTGTGGTGGCTAAGAAAGGTACAGGTAGCAATCCTGACCTGCGCTATAAATTAGTATACCAGCCGACTATATGCATGCGTGTACATACCGTTATGCATATACTTACCTAGTAATCAGTATGCAGGCTGATAAGGTTGGATTGTAGTTGGCTTTTGCTAAAACATATAGCAGAATCATGATAGCTTTAACACGCTGCTACGTAAACGGGAAAGAGCGTTGTGTGCAGAGATACTGTCCCAGGACAGCACTTTAGATGTTTCTCATCTGTGAGAGGAGCTGATTGGATTGAGACACATCAGACATTTATGTAGAGACCTTAAATTCCTCATGGTGTAGATTTCATCAGCATATAAAAACAGCCTGCACATCAGTGTGTTTCATATATGCTCCTTTAGGTTTATCTGTAGCCATTTCAGTAAGGGTCCTGTGCGCATTTGGTTTGCTAATTCCTCTGGAAAGGCTAGCTACGTACTAAAGACCTTAGAATTGCCTTTTGCACATATGTGTTGTATATAATTATTCTATCCATATTGCATCAGGAGGCATAATTTGTGAGGCCAAATAATAGAAAAATGCAGAATATGCCTTTTTTTTTTTTTGGTACCACCTGAAGCTGTTTGGAATTGCACAAAAGCTATTTAAAATGAAATTGTTGTATTTTAACTTCTAGAAAGCTAGAGCTGTGATTTCCCTAGACACCCATAAACTACACAGATTTTCTTTACTTTTTTTTAACCTTCATTTGGGCCTTTTGTGCTACTCCAGTTCCAGTTTGTTGATGCTCAGCTTCTTTTGAAAGGGTATATCTGAATAAATACAAGTTAATAAAGGACAGAAGGTGCAATGGGACTTGCTGGGTCATAGAGCTCAGTTCCCTGCAATTGGAGGCAACCAGATCAGAGAAATACCTTCGTAAGTTGGGCTTGTTTTCAAGTTCTTGTCTTGTTTTTATTAGTACTACTTGTGTTATGAAGCTGTTAATGTTCTTAAAATCCTTACTGTGGAACTGTTCACCAGTTTCCACTAATAAACAGCCAGCTTGTACATGAGTCTTTTTTTCTCATTTAGTTGAAGTTAAGCTAAAAGAAATGTCAGCTTATTCATTTTCTAGCCTTCATTTAGGGAAGATGCACTTTCTTAAAATTTTTGTCTAAGATACAAAATATATGTGATTATCTGCTGTGATTAAAAATAACTTTATTTTGATGATTAGTGGGTATAATCATAAGGTCTGACCAGTCTTTTGTGAAAAGGGGATTAGTATTTTTCTGTCTCACTGGAGTAATTCTTAGGATTGTATTTGTGTGATACAGTAAATTCCCCAGGATGTAGTGGAAAAGTTACCACTGGAAAACATCAATAGGTTGTAACAGTGACATTAGCTGAAGCTCATCTTGCTTTACATAGAGTGCATTAATAATAAGCATGAGAGAAAGGGCCCCAAGGCAAAAGAGGTAAAAATGGACTCACCAAATTTCCATATAAAATTGTGTTTATTTAAGAGTTGTATCTTGGGAAAGGTTTCCAGTTGGCACCTGCAATCCCCCCATATAAATTTCTACATGTGTGGGGAAAGAGGTGTTTGTTTTCTCCTCTTATATCTCTATAATCATAATCAAATCCCAGCCCAGCATTGAGTTTTGGTTCTACCAATGCAGTTTAGAGCATTCCCTGCTCTCCCCATGGGTCACACATTGAAGTTTCTGCAAGTTAGTAATGTTAATCAGTATACAGTTTACTAGGATATCTCACTCAACTGAGTTAAATTTCCTTGGTTTAACAAGGAACTCTCTTTTTCTTCCCAGTTTGTGCCTTTTTCAAATCAATTCCATATCTCATAAGTGATTTAGAGGCAATACAGTAATTTATTCAAGGTTAAATGCACATTTGGATGCAGTATGAGTGAAGTGATTTCAACTTATCCTTTTATTCTGCAGAAGACAACAAAACTCCTTATTAAATAATAGTAGAACAGGAATATACTGTGAAACTAGAGGAGTATTATGTCTGGTTAGAAAGTTTAGCAGAGGGTTTTTCCTAACTGGTACATAGTCCTAATAATTGCAATGAAGAAAAGAGGAATATTTCTGTGAAAAATACTTTCAAGATTGTAAACCTTCAGGGATTTAATCTTTCATCCACAAAACTTCATTACCCTAAAGACATTAACTTTGTAAAGAGTTTGCTATATAAAAGTGTTGCCATTCTGACAAAGAACCTTGAAAAACTCACTAGAATTTCTGATGAAAGCATGTTAAAACATTTGATGTAGATAAATAACACGCATGCATATTCATGTTTAAAGTTATTGCAAAAGTTTGATAAGACAACAGTGAAAACAAATAATTGATTCAAGATAAGATTACTTTGACAGAAGAAAATAAACTTCAAGATGAAATAAATACAGTAACAATAATAATAAAAATCAACTTTACTGGGGACTATCTATAGGGTCAATGGCATAAATACAGTTATCATATATTTATTTCTTAATCTCCCAAAGCTATTTTTTGAGACGTTTGACTATTGTTAAGTTTATCTACAGTTTTTACCTGCATTTTGTCATCATGATTATCAAGGTACTGTCTTTGAACAGAAATAATATGCCTTCTACCAAAGTGAAAGATGCCAACAGTTGTCATTATCCTCTTGACTGTCTTGTCATCATGCCCTCTCAAAAGACACCTTTTTTTATGCTTATCTTAATTACAGTCGAGATGCAAATTCTGCATAAACTCTCACAGTAAGAATCTTTTCAAGAAGGAAGCAGCATGTTTTTATGTGTTTGTAATCAAACTGGGACTGCAGACTCTTTCATCTGCATATTCTGAAATACAGAACACAAACACTTCCTCCTCCTCCATCTAAAGAAATTGAATGCTGATTGAGTAGTCTCTAAAGTAATAATTTCTCCTACCTTCAGTTCCTATTCTTATGTCATATTATTAGCTCAATTTATCATGTAACCTTAAAAAATGCTTTTAAAAGATCCCTTGCCAGCACCCCCAAATTCAGTGTGTCTTAGGGAGCTGGGAATGGAAGTGGAAAGGGTCAATACTCCTATATAAATTCTTCAGTTGGAAAGTTCTACAATGTACTCTAGCCCTTCTAGTCTGTCTCATCTGCCTTTGCTACATGCAAAGTGAATTGCTCCTGTAAATAAAAGCACCTTCTGATGAACAGTACTTTAAGTAATAACTTAAATAGCTTAAGTAAAGTAGTCATCAGTTTTAAGCTGATACTTTTAAAGAATGTGATCCTGGATAATTTTTTTAAAAAAGGAATTTGAAAGATTAAATGCAGTAGAAGCAGATAAACCTAGCAGATGGATTAATATTAATACAAATCTTTGTATTGAATATTACTGCTCTGAATATTAGTTTTGTACTTGTAAATACTATTCATAGCTGCTGAAGAAAAAACAAATGCAGTGGCATATGTACTGATCATATACATTGCTATTACCAGCGATCTCTATATACATGGAATTGAATATGTTACAGTAACACGATTTGGCATATGGCACAAAATATTTAGGTATGATTTGAAGATCTATGCTTTCTGTAGTTATGCCGTGTGTCATGCACAGTGTTTTAAACTATGAAATGTCTCCCTGATCTTGGTCCTTAAAAATAATTTTCTTGGTGCAATATTTGCATTTGATTTAAAACAACCATTCCTTATAATTTAGCCTTTTACTTCTTACCTTAAGAGCTCCCCCTGATGTAGCATGAAAATCAAACAGCTCTTTATGCTCCTGTATATGTGATATTTAAACTTGAAGGGGAGAGGGAAAAGGCAATAAAAGTGCAGGTTTCAAAACTCAATTGCTTCATATCAATCCATTGACAGTTTTCAAACATTTTTCTTTGTTTAAAAATTATAGCCTATAACAATACATTATTTTACAATAGAAGCAATATTATACAGTGCTATGGTTGTTTGGGCACAATCCAGTTCTACTGAAGAAACATGTTAACTGGTATTGCAGAAAGATGAGCTTTATCAGAAAAGACAGTGTTTAGTATTTCACAGGAAAATCTATGATTTACCACTCTCTTATTATCATCGAAATCAGAATTTTTCAGCTGTAACAACAGGTGTAATAGACAAGTGCGCATGCGCATGTTGTTTGTGGCAGCTGAAAAAACAAAAGCCTATATTCTTAATTTTCCTTTACATAAATTTACAGATACATTAGTATGTCTAGAAACATATTTAATAAAACTTAATCTGATGCCTTTTTAGAGATTAATATGCCTATAAAATAGATTATCTAGGATATCGGTAAAGTCTGGAAACTTGATTGATTAGAAGACCAATGAAATTAAGTGTTACTGGGTTACTATAATTATGCAAACCAGTTTTCTACAGTAAATTTACCAGTATACTACAATGAAATCAGTAAAATCCCAATAGTGGTGTGGCAATGGATATTTTCTCTTGGAAAATAGTTGCTAAATGCATTTTAATAGGTTTTACAGGTATGTGGAATAACATCAGAGGGCAATTCAAAAGGTCTCCATCAGGAAGAGCTTCTTAAATAAATATGTGTGTATCTATTTTTAAAGAAGGAAAATAGTATTTTTCATAGGTATTTTGGAAAGGATAAGGATGTGAGTTAATTCAGTTCACCAAGACTTAATTTTGTCATTATCACCTTTTTCAGTGAGCGATTTGCTGGACAGTAAAAATTACTCTGCTATTTAACAGATCTCGGCACCCAGACTGCTTTTCTTCTTGTCACGGCTAAGTGGAATTGTGCTTTCTGCAGTCCACAGCTACTGTTGCTTTCATTAGACATACGAGTTTTAGCCAACTGAAGTAATAATAGAGTTTTAACAGATATCTTCTGAGTGTTTAGGAATAACTTCCAGTTATAAGTTTCATTGAAAACACAGTAGTCTCATTACATTTCTTTGTAACATTTAATTTGGTTATTGCATTATTTTTTTCCTGAAGAATAAATTAAAGGATCTCTGCTTTTCCTGTTCCTGTTGGCCCATGAGTTTGTCAGGGCTGCTGCTGTTTCACTTTCCTGTTCTTTCAGTGAAAAGAGTTTGGGCCAGGAGCTCACAAGAGAAAGAAAGTCCCTCGCTTTGTCTTCTGTGTGTCTCTGGTTGCCTTGGAAGCATCCCATTCCTTTTGATGTGGTCTCATACTGCAGAGAAACCTTTTTAGTGTCCCTTAGCCCTGCCAAGTCTGAGACTTTGTTGTGAGACATAGGAATTCTTTGTCAATCACAAAGTCACTCACTGAAACTCGTATCTGTGACCAGTATCATCATCTGCTCCTTTAAATATTTTGGCCTGTTACTGTCAGACTCTTTCCCAGCTGTGCTGCTGGTGCCCATGGGGCAGCGAGCACTGGGGGCAGGTACGCTGCGACGGCAGCAGCATTTCAAGGGCTGTCCAGACAGAGTCTCATATAAGCAGTAAAAGATATAAGAAGTTATGGATGAGGAAAATGACTTTGGGAATCCCCTTTCAATGCTCTTGAATGACATTTATCTCATAAAGAAATCCCAACTGTGACATTTTGTCATAACAGAGAAAGTAATATTTTGCCTCGAAAGGTTTATCTTGTTGCCAACTCTGCGCAGCAGAAATAGGCTACCGCCCTTCTCTCATGTTAGAAAGTCAACCTCAAACACAGAATAGCCTTTCCCCAGTGTACTGTGTCTAGGATCCCTTTTTCTTTTTTTATGTCTTCTACATCTGTTGTCATTTTAGTGTATAATAGTAAACTGGTTTGGGTTCCACTTCTAAAGAAGTCATCACTAACCAAAAATTTTATGCAGTCTCTCGCTGTGATTAACTCCTTTCCCACAAGAGTATCCCATCTAATATCATAGAATCATAGAACTGTCTAGGTTGGAAGAGACCCTTGGGATCATCGAGTCCAACCATCTACCCTACTCTACAAAGGTCTCCCCTACACCATATCCCTCAGCACCACATCTAAACAGCTCTTAAACACATCCAGGGATGGTGACTCAACCCCCTCCCTGGGCAGCCTATTCCAATGCCCGACCACTCTTTCTGTGAAGAATTCTTTCCTAATGTTCAGTCTAAACCTACCCTGTTGCAGCTTGAAGCCATTCCCTCTCGTTCTGTCATTAATTACCTGTGAGGAGAGACCAGCACCAACCTCTCTACAGTGTTGTAGAGATGTATTAATAAATATATTTCACTACATTAGGGAGGCACCTGTGATTCAGACACTCTCTGTATTCTCTTCTTTTTTGGAAAAAGCATCATAAAAGTTTGGATTGATCATCTCTAGCTTAAGTCCAGATACCTTTTTCAGGAAACTAAAAATAATTTTGGTGAAATATTAGTCATATCTCTCTATATAAAAAGAATAAAATAGAGGTAAAACCCCCCACTTTTTAATAGATGTTTTAAAAATAATTCTGTTTTAACGTATTTTTCTTCTCTCTTCTCGATCATTGATGAAGTCAGAAAATATCCCAGATTCTCAAGGTAATAGTTAATAAAAAGTTGCACAAACAAATAGCTAAACTCCAGTGGAAATATTCAGTTGTTTAGAGAGTTTTATTGTCAATATTTTCCATTCAATTTAGGGATTAATGTATCTGGTTACAAGGATTCTAGCTCTTTATTTTTCTGTTGTACAATATTGATTATGAATAGAATTCATCAATTTATAGACTCTGAGTCACTATGAAAATTTTCTTGTTTCCTTTTCTATTTTTAAAAATCCATCTTATAAATCATCCTGCTGTGCCACTTCATGCACTCTTAGAGGTTCAAATATTCAAATTATCTGGTAATTTGTAACCATAAAAAGGATTTTATTGTTTCACTTACCTGCCCTGGGAAAAATTATCCCAATATTGAGTTATGTGACCTTTAGATTCTTTCACAAATAGTGAAGCAGGTAGTTATTTAACTCAGGCTTTTAGTTAAATCTAGCTCATCATTCTGTGTGTGTTCTTGAACTCCAGTCTTAATGTTGATTGAACCTGGTGCTGTTATTGATTTAACAATGTAAATTTTCAGAAAGAATTCATACTTAACTGCACAAATAAAATGTTTATAGGAGGATGCCATCCCGTGTTTCTACCCGTTTGTACGGACATTTAATTGCAGAAAATGTTACTTTAAATTAGATAAAAAACTAAGGCGGCTTTTATAAATGCTAGATACATTTCTGAAATTGAGAGTGTGCTTAGAGATAGACATATGTAATGTTTTCCATCTTTCCATCCTAAATTCTAACAGTCCATTTCCCTTCACACATTTTTAGTGAAACCACAGTTCTATTAATAGTGACTTCAGTGAAAAAGGTGACAGAACACATGTATCCATCTAACTCAAATACATGTTTCTACAAATACTTCTTCCATATTGGGAATATTGCAAATGGTACTCAAATTCCTTGTTGACCAGTGAGTTATTTCATGGAGAACTGGGCTTTCAGTTCTTGAGAATGAAATCAGAAATTATTGTGAAGCTTGAAAAAATAAACTAATACAGCCAGAGATTTTTTTCTGTAACATTCTCATTCGTCTCCCTTACGTGCATGGCTTTAAGTCAGTTTACAGCACAATATGTTGTAAGCTAATAGTAGTATAATATTTCATGAGCAAAGTGCGTTTGAAGCTAATTTGTAAAGTCTGTAAGTCTTTTTTACATTTATGGAAAAGGCATAAACTAAACTGTGTTGATTTAGATAAAGTTCCTTGGTACTGGATCAGCTCAATGGCACTGCAGCACATTTCCATGAAAGCTATAATATTTATGAATTAAATGGGTTGGAAATTTCAGAACTATGTTCATCTTTTTTTTTGCTTTTCTAGTTTTCTTGATCATTTTGTTTATTACTGTGGTGCTTGTCATGTATCCTATCTATGAAACATCTCAGTATTGGATTGCATTCTGCTTTCTTTACATACTTTGCAGTAAAAATTTTCTTAGTCATAAGAAAAACAGTATGTGACCAAGATAAAGTGATAGACACTGTTATTAAATTATTTACAGATCCAAATTTTTCTCAAAAGGGTAGTGACAAGGAAAGTGCTCAGATTACTGGTATGCTCCCATGTTGCAAGACCTGGTATTGCACCTATGCCACATGGACCCACCTGTGGCGCATATGAAGATGATAGTGTTATTTCTGTTCCTGCTGTCAGTAGGCATGGGCATCAGCTGTTTGGGTAGCATGTGCCTTAGATATCTACATAGTTATTTATGCATATATCTGATCTGTAAGAAAGATCTGCATGACTGAAAGAAGCCAGCAAAAAAGGTTGAGATGTATAAACACAATTTAAAGATAGATAATTCATTTAGTGAGATATGTCAACATTTGTTTAAAAAAATAATTTTAATGTACTTTTTCTTCCAAAAATGTGTTGACTTTACTCAAACTGCGTACCTTATTTCCGTGAAATCTGTATTATGGTTGTCTGCTGTCAATAACAAGATTTCAGCCCCAGCTTTTCTCACTTAGAACCACACCAAGTTTTGCATTAATATTTCAATACAAATTTTCTACATCCATTTTGATTAAATCATGAATGTCTACATGCAGTAGTGGAGTCAAGCTCAGCTGTGCTGCCTAAAACAGAATCTGTCCCAAAGTATTAATGTTCTCCATGCAATTTCCCTCACTTTCCAGGAGAAACAAAAATGTGCTCTGCGTATCATCTAGGAAAAGTGCTATGTTAGTTTGTGTAGTAATATGCTGTGTAATTAAGTGAGTTCACAGTTAAGTGAAATTTATCTCTGTGCAGATAACTTTAGTGAAGTATGGATGTAGTTGGAGAATTTCTAAGGAATCTCATTTTTCTAAATATTTTCTTGAGACCTTCTCTCATTCCCAGCTCTGGACTTTTAAAATATAGGTAATAATGTCATTGATGTCTAATTGATGATGTGTTGCATATGTTTAGCTTCTCATGAGAATGAATACTTTTTTCATTTCAAAAAAGTCTGTATGGCTCAAAAAATGACTGTATATTTATACATCAGAATCTCAGTATCATTTTTATCTTTTTTATAACTTTTATTCACATTATATCCTTCCCGGTAGTTTCTAAATTACCTGTAAACAGTACTCCATTCCATATCTTTCTGTCTCTTCTCCCACCTTCAAATTAGGTAGTAAATTTTTAATTAAACTTGCCTTGACATTTTAAGGACACTGAATATCTTTGTCATTTACACAACAGATAACAAAGTAATCCAATTTCCTGGCCTCCCACAAATTATCCCTTCAAAGAATACAGCTCTTGCTTCCCGTGTTTAAAATAAGCATTACCCTTAGCCTAGCAACCGCTGTCAATTACTAATCTTTTATTATTGGCTCCAGGGAAAGATTAAAGGAAAAGCTGAAACATAGCTGACAGTTTGGTTATCGCATCTGGAGTAAATGAAAAGCATGGCCTGAATCCATCAGGGAAGATTAGGAAAATGTGAGAAAATTACTGATGTCCTTTTACACGTGTAAATTCAAACTCATTCAAAAATTGAGGTATCTAACTTTTGACAGATCTCTTCTATTGCCTATTTCACTTAGGAGTAATGCTGTAGATGGCAAAGATAAAGAGGAAAATGTGTTCTTATCAGTGAAATAAATGTAGTAATGTTGCTTTACTCTGTGTCTCAGGAGAGACGTGAACGTGCCAACAGTGCATAAACTGCTCCAACTCTTAGCCACACTTGACAACAGGAATGCTTGCCCTCTGTCCTTAACAAAATCGATTAAATTAAATGTTAATAGTTAGTGATAAGAGGAGAATTTGAACAGTTTCCTTATAGAATCTGGTTAAAAGCTGTCATCTTTCTATAAAGATTTAATAAAATTGCATAGCTTATTATTAATAGGTGAAATACAGCTATTGTTTCAGGATATGTTGAGGTCAAATGTAACTTTCTGGGAATTAAATTTTAATTTTTTTCTAATTATGGCATATATAGTATCTGATTGTGTGCCTATATATTCTCTAATGTGATGAGACACTAATCTTGACCTGAACTCGCATGCTACTGCAGCATTGGAAATAATCCTTTGAAAGGAATTATTGCTCTGTAGCGTATATAATATCTACTCAGGATGCAACAGTGGATTAAAACCTAAACACCTTCTTTCATACTTCAAAGTATGAAACTTTTACCTTATCGAATTGATCTTTTTATCTTTAATGGATTGAATGGTAGGTTTACCTCCTACAATATGTATCTGAAACCCCACAGTACATGATGCTGCTATTGAATGTACAAGGTAGTACAGGCGAAAAAAAGGCCAATTGAAATTGTAGAGCAGGGTAAATACTGGTTTGCAGGAAAGCTGGTACCACTATGGTGGAAATAGTATGAGACTGAGACATCACACAAACCTCAAAGCTTCAGATGACCCTTTATGTTAAAATTGCAGGCGATCCATCTGTTAACAATTAAGATTCATGCATTAATCAAACGTAGTAATTGAGCATTACATTTATAATACCATACAAGTATGAGGCTGTCTTGTTGGCTATAGCCATTGGTGGTTCTGTGTCTTTGGAGGTGGCAGAGATCAGGCTTGAGACCTCTTATACATGGGAAGTTACAACTGAACTCGTGTCTTCTCTCTTTCCCACGTTTCACTGTGTATCATCAGTGTTTATATATAATTTTTTCTGTGGATCAATACTGCTCTGAACCGAAGGATTACACTTCTTTGCATAGGTCAGGACCAGTCTTCTGTGGCTTGTTCAGAGAGGTGTAAACCTCTTGGGTGCCAACCTATCTTGGGTGGGCCAGTGAAGTGTTACCTGGTGGTTGTTAACTGCGTGGGTTATCTGATACCTATCAGCTCAATTTTACAGTTTTTATGCAAGTAAGCAGATAACAGAAAACAGTTTGCTTTTTGTGGTATGTATATATGCACAGAGAGATGCATGCTTTACAAACAAGACCTTATACTGTAAGACATTTCTATCCCATTATTCTTGTAATATGAATATTAGGATACAGAATAATGCAGAAACAAACAGAATACAACATAAATATATGTTTAATGATCTAATCTTTACAGGGGCTTTCAAGCACCTAGTTTACACATTTACTACTATTTCTAATACAAATAATGAATGTAATTATTTGCATCAGGAAGCCCTAGGGCTTCATTTCTGTTCCTGGTTAAAGGTTTTCATTAGTCTCTGCCATACCATACAAAACCTGTCAGTATTCTTAATTTCATTTGACTGTAAAGGACAAAATGGCAGTATTTTTTTTTTTTTGATCTCTTGATTCATGTTTTTTAAATAATTATTTTCCTGAGATGAAGCAAAGACCATATTATGTAAAAAAACTATTATGAATTAGGGTTGTATGAACCTGAATGCTGTTAAATGTTTCAAAATCAGGGCGGAGCATTAATAAAGCTCTGCCTGGGTTTTGAGGTTGGAAAGCTAGGGGTAGTTATTCTAACTTTTGAGAAGTTTGCTCATCAGCATGATACTGTATGAAAGCATGCAGTGTTATGCTTTTGGGTTTTTGTGATCCTGTCAGGGCTGTGGATGTTCTGGGTGGTGTGGGCAAAACCAAAACCACCAAAAGAATACAGAAAAATTGAGAATCTTGAGCTACAAATAAGATGAAATTAGCCCTTTTGTTGCATACAGATTATAAGGGTAGTAGAATAAAATCCTTGTATTTGAAATCTCATGTGCTTTAGATAATAATCTTAGGTTATTTCCCTATTTAATATACATTAAAAGTTTAAATTACATGATTTCAGTTATGCTCACAGTGGGACATATTAATTCAGTGGTGTGTCATCTTTCAGTCTAAGCATTGTAGCTGACTAGGAATGAAAACTGAATGGAAGAAACTTTGATCTAAGCAGATTCAGACTCAAGAAACTCCCCAAATGGATTTAGTTCCTTCATGAAAGCTTACCTTTCTGACTTTTTTTTCAAGAATTTTAAGGAACTCTAAGATGATAAGAAGACCTGGAGATTATATCTGTCAAAGATAAATGTACATCAGAAGCCCTGTATAACCTCAGCTCAGAGGTTACTTTAACAGGCTTTAACATCAGAAGTCACTACATTCTAAGCAGTTTCCAAATTCCATGTATTCATCACAAATCAAAGAATGCTCTATTTGAGTTATCTGTGTGAAGCTTAGGATTTTAGTAAATACCTATTGTTTTACTGGAGAGGGCTTTTATAAAAAATTTTATTAACTTTTTTTTAAGTGTGAAGTTCATGCTTCTTAATTCTTTCAGAAACGTCTTTACCTCACAGGGACACAGCAAACCCTTAAAACAGCATTCTGACATTTCTTGAAGTTTTCTAGTAGACTAGACTGAGTTTCACAGAAAAGTAAAACTGCAAAACTTGTCTTTATTATCTTGAGGTCTCAGGAGGTCCTAATACAGGAATTTTCACTGATGTTTCAGTTTTCTTGATCCTGACTCTAACATTAAGATGACAGAAAGCATAATGTAACTTAAAGGAATCAATACATGAAAAGTTCTAGAACAGCAAGAACAAAACTTAATTACATATTAAAAAACAAATCTAATGAGAGATTTGAGCTTTATAACTAACTGTTCTGTGATCAAACAGCATGATTCTTGGAATTCAGAGAATTTACTTTTAAAATTAATTCCAAGCTGCAATTAGTAGTGTTGGTAGGAAAATATAAATGAAAAAGTAATAGGGATCTAAAATCATATTTCTTACAAAGCAAAATTAGAATCACTGACATCCTTAGAAGAGTGTAATTAGTTACTGAATGATATTGTGAAATTCCTTGAAATTGGTAAAATACTTTGTCTTCAGGTTATGGAATAGAACGTGTTCATGCTCTAAAAGGGCAATATTTGTGGATATGTTGTTTCTTACTTTTTTTTGTCAAGGCATACTATTTTCTACTGATTCCGGTAGAAATTCTTGCAAATATTATAATCTTCCCTTCTGGTCTTTCCAATTCTTGCTTGCCAACAAGATTTGGCGATCTTGTTGGATAAATTCACAGGAAGGCAAAGGTCAGTTTTCTTCACATAATTTCAGTATGTCAACTGAAAGGGGATATGCAAATCTATTTGTTTTCTATCTATAATAATCTCTCTTCCTACCAAACTTAGTCCTCTCAATCTCATCATTTAAGAAACCGGCCCAATTTGATCACAGGTAGCAAACGTGCACATTTGGGTCAGCCTCTTCTGTTGAATCTGCAAAATTTAACTACATCGATAGTTAATTTCAGAAACTTTCTGGGAAGCTTTCCAAACTCTGCTCTGTCTCTCTCTTAGATGTATTGAAGGACTGAAAGTTGACAGAATAATGGTTTATTCACACCTTAGACTACTGATTCAAGGGATGCAAACTGATCCTTGGCTGGCTTTCATTGCAAAAGCACACATTTTGAAATGAGTTGATAATTAGGCACTCAGATTTTATTTGCCAAATTTAAATAATCACCCACCATATGTTAAAGAAGACAACAGCACTTTCTTTGAGAATTCTTTGCTTTAAAATGTTTCTGAATATTTTACAATGAAAAAGATGAATAGAAAAGTGACAGTAGTTCTGCATGTGTATTTTTTTTCTCTGTCTTCCTGAATGCTTCTCCCTCCTACTTCTGATTTCCTAAAGGCTTGACTGGTCATTAGCCAATGTCTGATGACTCCACCCTGAATGTTTCAGAGGCCAGACCCCCCTATTTTTTCTGCTCTCCCCATACTGCCTACTATTGCATCTTCAACAGTTGATGTTAAAAGGGCTTTTCACCAAACTTTTTTCAGCTGCACTGTAATCCCTAAATACATTATAACAGGAGGGTCAGTCAGCTTCCATGGGTTGTCAGTCTCTTTTCCCAAGTAACAAGTGATAGTACGAGAGAAAATGGCCTGAAATTGTGCAAGAGGAGGTTTAAATTAAATATTAGGAAAAATTTCTTCACTGAAAGAGTGAAGACTGAAAGAGTTGTCAAGCATTGAAAGAGGCTGCCCAGGGACGTGTTTGAGTCATCATCTCTGGAGGTATTTAAAAGATGAGTAGCCGTGGTGCTGAGGGACATGGTTTAGTGGTGGACTTGACAGTACTAAGTTAATGATTGGACTTGGTGATCTTAAAGGTCTTTCCAACCTAAATGATTCTACAATTCTTATGTAGAAGAGAGAAGGAGCCTTCCTTAGAGATTCCACCAAAAGTGGCTTCCCTTTATGTTTTCTCATTTTGTTAGCTTTGCCTATGCCAAAAAGAAGTGTAATGCTTTCATTATTAATATATGCTGTGCTTTGTACTGTTAATCTGGCCAAAACCAGTAGTCAAACTGCTATGCCAGAAGCTTTGCCCATCTGAGGAATTTTCTCCCTGTTGGGGAGCGGAAGGAAGGTTTATCTTGTTCTTCACCCCTCTACTCAGCAACATTTTTTCTGAGATTCTGCAAATTCTCTTTGAATCTCCAAATTGTGCTTCAGGGCAGTTTGTCATGAGAAGCTTGTCACCCAAACAGGAGCCACTTAGTAACTCTCAGCCTTTATACTCCCTGCCTGAAAGAGCTGCTTAAATACCCAAATTTCCTTTGGCTTTACTGAAACATTATATGACAGCTTTGCAAACAGAGTGCATGGCTTTCATTCTCAAGGAAGGGAACTAAAAGATTCTGTTAAGAAATATCTATTTAAGTGGCTTTGTCTATGAATAAATGATATTTCTCAAAAAAGCAGAAGAAATATTTAATATTCTGCCTGAGGGAGTCATTTTTCTGTTTTCTATGTTGCATATTTCTTTTCTGGGTCTGTGCTTGTGGTTTTAAAGAAATCTCAAAAGCAGTGATATGGAAATGGAGGAAGTAGTGACCGAATTGGGAGAGGTTAAGAGAAATAAATGAGAACATATTTCATTACTTATTCACCTCTGGTTTTGCTTTGCGTTAATTTCATATTTATTAAGGTTCACATTCAAGAAAATAAAGATTAGTAAGTAAATAATAGTGCATACTTTGAGGGGAGAAAAGCAAGAGCAATTATAGCAAGGCAGCTGGACAAGGAAACAGAAAATTCAAAACGAGAGGCAGGCAAAGGGGATATGAAAATACAAAGACAAATCTGAATATACTACAGAATCACCATGCCTTGTAATTACTGTCCTAGTGCAGTGACACTGTATTCTACTTCCTATACCACTTATTAAAAAGGACACTCTTTCTCACTTTGATTTCTCTGCATATGAATGGTACGTTTTTCCCGAGCAGTGCATCAGTTTGCTGTCTGTACTGCCGTGACTGCAGCAAGTGCATTACTCCATGTATGAAAGCACAGCTACATCTTGCACTCAGAGTAGGGATGACAGCTGGTTTGTGATCTTAGGCAGTGCATTCAATCTCATTTTAATCTGTGAAAAGCGAGGGAAGCTTTCATGATGCACTTGTTCTGAGACAGCAGTCTGACAGAAAAGCTGTTTCAGTCAGTATCTGATTTCAAAATGATTTCATCCTTGTGTAACGTAACCCTTTGCAAAACTGATCTACGTAGATGGAGCCTCACTGACCTGCTTCTGGAGTTCCTGTCCCCTGGAAGGATACAGATGTACACACTTGCTAAAATGCCTTGTTCTGAAACATAGGCAGGTAGGTTGTTGCCAAGATATCAGAACTGTCAACAACTTGGTTTCTTTTTGCTCTCTGTGAAATCGTCTTTGGAAAGTTTACAGGAAATCAAAAGAGATGATAGTATAACTTGACCTATGCTGAGAGCAATTAGGATTTGAACCAGATTTAATTCAAAACTAGAGTTACTAAGTCACACTGGTGAGTCCCACCACTCAGTTTGTGTGCGTCTGCTGTCTTGGCAGAGTTGGCCTTGTGGAAGTCCTACTGACAAATCTCTTGACTAAGTATCTAGCTGTGTACATAATATACTGTTCACCTTTCTGCATATACTCCTCCAGAGGATACCCTATAATTGAAGCATAGTAACATCTTCTGTTTCTTACAGTTCTCTAATCAAAATATGTATGTTATGTTCATTGAATGTCTTTGCATTTATTCTTCCCCCTGCCCCCTGATATTTATTCTATATTCATAACGATCAAAACATTGTGTTTCTTTGAAATAACTACTGTCAAAACTTCAACTATCTTTTTGCTGGTACTGATATTTTGTAGACTACGTGCTTTTAAAAATTCTTAACTCTCGTTCTGGAGAGCTTTACCTTTAGTGGGCCCCTTACCTGTTCAATAATTCCACTCAAGAGTTTTTCAGGCTGCTTTGGTTCTCATAAAAATTGGCATGAAATAGTTGCTTATATTCGGAGAATATGGTACAGGTCATTTTCTTTCAGTGTTTGAATATTCTGGTTAGCACAGGCCAACAGAGCTGTTTTCTGACATTAACGTCAGTTTCAAATAACTAATTCCACAGAGTCTTCACAATGTATACTGTCCTGTAGGTTTTGCAGAATAAATGCTGGGTATATGTCTCAAAGGTTTTTATTTTGTTTGTTTGTGGCTTTCTTTTAGAAATGCATTTGCAGCAATTTATATATTAATGGCCAGGAAAGAAATGGACTGAGACCAGACATGCAATTAACAGTTTTTATCTGACACCAGGGAAGGAACAAAACCAAAGCTCCTTTTTCTAATCTTTAATAACAAATACACTGATATCTTAGAAGAAAAGGGATGAAGATCCCATATCTATTACCCTTTTCAGCATGTTCCCTGGTAATTAATTGCTGAAGCACTCTTGGGAACTTTGACTATGTAAATAATCATAAAATAAGCTGATTTGGTTTGGACAAATTTTTTCTGATCACATTTGTTATAGTAGCTGAAAAGTTTCGGAGACTAATGGCGTAGCTGTAAAAGTTTGAAAGATAAGTTTGCAGATGACACCAAGCTGAGTGATGCAGTTGACACGCCTGAGGGACAGGATGCCATCTAGAGGGACCTGAACAAGCTTCTATGATTATATGCTAAAAGGGTTGTCTCACATTCTATTTAAAGTAGTGGATAAAACCAGCATAAAAATAAAATGTACAATAGTTGTTGAAATATCTTATAGCCTAAAGTGAAGTTTAATAACCAAATTATAGAAATTGAAACTTTATTCTCCTTTATCTTCCTGAGGTAAGAATCTATCTATGAACAGTACAGTACAGTCAAATTTAGTATGGGACATTGAGTCTTTTTCTGCAATGTGAATATGTAGTGTGGAATACTGACTCCTATTCGTGCATATGTTAACTATAAGCTTTCAGCATCCCAATGTGCTATGCTGTCGTTCTTTAGGCAAATAATATTAATGAGAGAGGTTTTTAACCTGGATGAGTTATAGTTGTTTTATTCTTTAATAGAATTAATTGAATATAGCAGAGGGTTAGGGGTTTTTTGTTTATACTTATGCCACAGGGTAGCGAAATTAATATTTGTGTCTTGCTGATATAATTACAAAGCTTTTTTTTGTTTATTTATGATTTCAGGATAGCTGTAGTAGTAAGCATTATTCAGAAACAATGAAACATTCTGTAGAAGTTGCACTACTGTTGGCTAGTTACCTTGAAATGAAATGCCACTTCAGTTACAACATATTACACAGAAACCCAAAGCAGATCACTAGATAATATGTGACTCTTGTGCTTTGTGGGAATACTGTTATCACAAAAAGAATATTATCTATCATACTCTGAACTGTACACCAAGCCTACCAGTGTAATCCTGCTGCATAATTTTGCTTCAGGAGAGATAAGAAGCTTCAAAATTAGCTACATCTCAGGGCTGGGGATCTAAAAAGCAGAAGCTGATCTATTTTCCCATGGAACCTGTTATTCTTTAACTGAAGTAGGTTTGAAAATTTATTCCATACAGTGTAAGCCTTAGTAACCCTTTAATGAGAGGATTATACAGGTAGATAGGAACAGTAGTGATGGGACTCCCTCTAGTAATGCTTTTATAATGGAGAAGGAGACGTAGGACATCAAAGGAGTAGGAAGAACAGTTCTGCACATGATTGACCTTGATTTTTACAAGGCAGAAATTGATTTTCATACCTTTGCAAACTACACTAAGAACTCAAGCTCAGTTTCACCCTCTCCATTCAATTAGAAATTGAACTGGTATAAATTGTGAATTAAAAAAAAAAAAAAAACCACAAAAAAACTAGAGAAGTTTCTGCATCCTGATTTTATTTTTTTTGACAGAAGTTTGACCAACTTTCTTAAAAGCAAACTCTCTGTACTGTCAGCGTGATATGAGATCAAAGTTATAGACATTTTTACAATATAGTTCAGAGGCTTTGTTTTGTAGTTCTTGTAAATCAACCTGTGAGCAGCAATGGAGAGAAATTAATACAATAGAATATCTTTAATTCAAGTATCTTAGCGGAATTATATTTTGAGTGGTAGTATAATTGTCTGTTTGAATTTAGCCTTTCTCTTAAAAATTTAACTTGGAACGTATCAATAATGCTGCTTTCACTGATACAAGCTGAGTGATTATAAATACTGTTTCATATGAAACAAATCTGCACATTGGTGAATAAAGAGTAGACAAGTAGCACATGGCTAAAACTTGATCGTACTGCCATTCATGCAGATGGAAATCCATTTGATTGGATTAAATTAAGTTAAATTAATTTGTATCTATTTCAAACTGCACCACCAAGTATTTGGAAAAAAAAAAAAAAAAAGCAGAGTTGTGAGTGGGAATTTTTATGTAGAAATTTAGCTCATAAGAGCTGTATTAAGTTAAAAATGCAGAGAAGATAGATTAATTCTTTGTGTTGGTATTCACTATAGAAGACACGGGGGAGACGTGTGTATGCCCCTGTTTCTTTAGCACCCGAAAGTCTTGAGGATTGCATGTTCATGGCAAACAACCTAACCCAAAACCCAACCACAAAACAACCAACCCTTACAGAGCGTTTGGGAAGAAACAGAGGAAGAATCTAGACAACTGCAACTATGTAAGCACATATTTAGAGAAAATCATAGAAGATGAAATCGCTCAATACCTAAACAAATACAGTTTCTTTGGGAAGAGTGTCATGGTTTTTCAAAAGTGAGGTCTTGCCTTGCCAGCTACTTGCAGTTCTTAGAAGGTGCCAGGAAGCACAGAGATAGAAGTGATCTGTTTTCTCTAAATTGCTACCATTTCCAGAAGAATTTTGACAAAATCTGTTGCAAAAGTATTTAAGGAAACCAAACCCTGAATGGAACACAGGAGAACGTCCTGCTGCAGATAAGTACCTGGCTAGGAGGCAGCTGGAGTAAATAGTCAGCTCTTACAATGAAGTGAGATCACAAGCACAGATTCATAAGGGTCTCTCTCAGGAATTGCATTGTTTGTGGAATATAAAGTAATGACAGAAAACAAAGGAACTGTGTATTTCACTGAGCTGTGTGCAAAGGCTGCTTCTTGAGTATTTGTGTCCAGCACCGTGACTGATGCTAATGTGAAGTAAACATGTAACGTTTTCTTTCTATATCGCATGTAAGATGATATCCAACATCCTATTTGTTCTAGGAATATATATTTTCAAATAATGTATGTAACAATGGTAAATTTAAAACAGAAATATCTATATAAATAATGTACACATGCATAATGTAGATGAGTGGTATTTTCCAGAAGCTTACTGACTTTGAACTTGGCAGTGAAAGAAATATTCAGGTTTGGGGTTTTTGCCACTTAACACTCTAGGCCAATGGAGAGGATCTCCTTTATGTTTAAGTGCACAGGAACAATAGCACAGGAGGTGTGATACCCCATTTAAATAAAAGGGGTATTTTTTAATAACTGTTAGGATAAGTTGCACAATACAAATATTTTATATATGTGGGTTGAGTTGGTTTTTTCTATTGCTACTTAAACTTTTTTTTCAAATTTATCCCTGCTACCTATCAGTTAGGTATTGATTTGAGGAGGAAATTCTAAGTGCATGGGAAAGGACATATGTAACACATTCTTGATTGCCTCCTTAGGACAAGAGGCAAGTGTTTAGTACAGATAAAAAACCCAAATATGGTAGTGAGTCTTAAGGAAATTATATTCAGTGGGATACTTTATAAATCTATCAGAGAGCCCAATTCAGAAAACGATCGT
Source organism: Tringa tobata (assembly GCA_033628505.1). Taxonomy (NCBI): domain Eukaryota; kingdom Metazoa; phylum Chordata; class Aves; order Charadriiformes; family Scolopacidae; genus Tringa; species Tringa tobata. Next base: position 10,569,296 of record JAHREE010000559.1, on the reverse strand, counting down.
CACCCTTGCTCTATGCTCGTTTGCATAGTTCAATGTTGTGACAACATTACACAGAAACCTCATCAACCATGACTTACTTTGAAAGATGCCAGCTGTTTAATTGCCTATCAACACAAAATGAGACCTTAGGAAATACAAAATGATATTTTACCTACTAAACTGTATTAAAAACTGCTGATTTGGTAAATATTATCATATGTTTTTAGAGAAATACACGTTTACAAAGTCAGTGGTATTAATATTTTTCTATAAAAAAGGAGAGCAAAGATAAATAACATTTGACAGAGGTAGTGAATTTTTCTTGTAAAATTGACATATTTCAATCGAATTATCAAAATCGTCTTATGAAAGGGCAGTAGCTGTAGTTTATCCCACTGTACTAAAACAGGTGTAGCTTGTGAGAACCTGTGCTGATTAATTTATTTCATGTTTGCAATTTGCATTGCAGGTTGTAACAGTAGTCCAAGCGTAGAGCTTTCAGAGCAGCTTGGTATTTTGGCTTCCACCAAAATCAGATCTTATTTTCTGAGTTAGCAATTAGGTTGTGGTAGTACCAACAGGTTTCTTTGTTTATTCATTTTTCCCTCTAGCATGACTCACAGATTTGTAACACTACAGGTACAGAAATTGGATACCAGGAAAACAGTGCTAAAACCCAGAGTACAGTAAAATCCAAGGCACTGTTTTGTGTTGTTACTTTTTTTTTTTATGTTAAATTTTATAAAAGTTATTGCAGGAAAACTTTTGTAGTGGATGACTGGCAAATATTTTTGTTTGCCTTTAGTCTTATACCCTTTATCTTCTAGTTGCATCTTTACATATTCTTTGAAATAAAATGCTGAGAATTTGCAGTGTTCATACATTTCAGCTTCACCCCAAAACCCCCAGTTCTCATACTGTTTTACTAACTCACATCTGTGTTTGCTGTAAGATGCTGATCACCTGTTCTAATATGGAACTGCTTCAATGCTTAAGATGTCAGGGGAAAGATGTATGTAAAAAATGGGCAAATAATATACACAGTCCAAACAGACAACAAATTAACCTCCAAAAGGATACCTGCAGAGTATCCAGAGATGGTTTCACTTTTACATATTGAGACATACGGATAGTGAAGAGAAGAATAAAAAACTTAAAAGATTGTGATCGAACTCCGTGAGAAGTATTAATCTTTTTGAGGTCATCTGAAAAGTTTGCACTGTTCATATCTGTGAATTCTAGACATGATTAGTGAATTCATATTTTACCAGTCTTTTGCCCAGTGGCAGAATTTGACTTTTTAATGCAGTCTTTTTATAATTTTCTTAAATGGCGAGGAGGTAGTTGGGGGACAGGCGGCAGTTCTTTCTGCTGTAGAAAGTGCGTCCGTAGTTGTCCCGAAGAAATGCAAGAGAGTTAAAGATGACAGCATATTAAGAAACACTGATTTCTACCTTTAAAAAATATTTTGACGCATAGACAAGCCAGTACAAATAGTTTTTTTTAGAGTCTCTCAGATTACATCTCATTTTTAGCCTAGACAATCTGAATTACCACCTACAGTGTACGGTAAGAAATTACCACAAGAAAAATCTTTTGAAAATTTATCTTCCCATGCTTTGATGTTTTATAATAAGAAAAGTTAAAACATAAGCAGATTTTCTCTGAAAATTACAAAGCTTTTTAAAAGTTCTTGAGGAAAAAAAAGACTTTTTTTGTCTAATAACTAGATTTTCTTAAGTCTGTCCAACAAATCACCTCAAAGAAAGTGCTAGATGCTAATGTTATATTACCAAATAGGGTCACGTACTGTCAATCTTTAATAAGGAAAATGTAAACTTTGCAATTTAGAATGTATGCATTCACAGGCACATTGCCAGCTAACGATAGAGAAGAAAAAGTTACAAGATTCAAAGCTCTGTGACATTGTTTGTGAAATTTGTTAAGTTGCTGTTACCATATGTCATATTGTATTCTGAAAACTAGTATGTATGGCATTAGCATAGGAAAAGCCTTTCTAAGCAAAATTAAACTTGCTAGCAAGGTAAATAGTGACTGTATGGTTTAGAAAAATGTGGCTGAACAGAAGACATGGGAGTACGTCCTGTGTTCTTCTTCCATGGTTTCAGAGCAGACCTGTGTGTGTATTTCCTCGGGAAGAAAATCAGGGCACACAGAAAGGGACAGAGCTGGACACAGCGTGCAGTGGGTGCTGCAACCTGCTTTCAAACCACCATCAGCTTTTCCTCTTAGGAAAGCACAAATGTGGAAATTAATTGATCGGTATTTGCCAACTTTGTTTATGGTCCTGAAAGAGGGAAAGACATTTCACTTATGGAAAAATAGGATTATATGTGGCATCTATAAAAACATATAAACTAATTATGTAGCAGACATATGCAGCACAGATGGAAAGATGTTAGATTCAAATAAGTTACATATACAAATCTTATTTATTTTTAATGGCTGTTGAGGCTTGCCTATATTTTCTGCCCTTGGTACTTTCTCTAATTAAGGGAAATGAAAGAGTCGAAATTAGGGATCTGTAATTGCTCTTTAGGTAAGGATTATTCATTGTCTTACTGAAGAATGTGATATGGAACGGAGCACTGGCATGCCAAGAATGGCTCTCAAGCAAAAAACAACTGCATTAAGCATTTCTAAAGACCCTGCACATGATTAATCCACCTCTGAACAGTAATATTCTTCATTTGCAGTATGGCGTTAGTCAGGAATTGTTGCTACTTTTCTTAATGAGGTTTTCATAAAGCTTTTAAGCTGCTAAAATTAGTTGAAAGTTCAGTTCTTTGCTCCTCAAAACCTATGCAGCACATTGCACTTCCAAAAAAGGTGGTAGATCATGTGAAAAGTGCAGGTACATGCAGGCATTTGTGTGCATCCTCAAATAACAAATGCAAAAGTATGTAAAAATAGCATTTTCTCCAGCTTAAAGGTAAATATCTTTATAAGTAACTTGTAGTGCTATTAAAAACACATCGTTGTCGTGTACCACAAGTATACTTTTGTGAATAGGATGGGTAAACTGGTATGGAAGCAGCAACAGTGTTCAGTGATGGTTGTGTGTTGCTGACTTTGGGGCAGAACCAGCCTTTTTCAGACACGATATGTTTGCTTTCTAAAGTTGCTTGCATTGTCTAGGGATGAGGATTAAGGCTTAGACTTTTTATGTTTGATCTGTCTGCGTCCAGGAGGTATTATTTATATTGCATGGGATTTAGGACATGATTCACATTTCCAGAAGGAATAAAATAATTTGTTTTCAGCAGGAAGGTTCAGTCTGTGAAGAGGCGGATTATAAAATTTTGATACAGTTCTTTTGAAGAAAAAAGAAAAGAGTATATGTAAGAGCTTGTAGTTAGACTTGATAAACTAATTAAATGCTGTCCAACTCTTAATTGCTAGGGCTGTGGTATAAAAGTAATCCTAAGTATTTTATAAATGCGTATTTACAAAGCAATTTTATTTTTAAGATAAGACTTGTTTATGGTTTTGGTTTTATTATTAGAAGGACCTTAAAAAAGAAGAAAATTTTAGGAAAAATCTATTAATATATGATATGGCAAAATTACATATTTTTCTAATGAAAAGCTCTTCAAATAGGCACGGATGAAAATCCCTCTTTCAGAGGTGAAATTCAGATAAAATGACACCAGGCTAAATATGTTGAGTAGAGGAAGCAATGTTGAGTAGAGTGCAAAAATCTAAAACCTTTGGGCACATAATGCCCTCCATTGAAAACAGGGAATTTTTCTGCAGTCGTTAATGGGCTTGTTTGTCTAAACTGCCCCATTTATATTAGCTGGCCACAGGCCAGGGTCAGTAGCCACCTCCATCCTTACAAACCAAGGGAAATACTTATCTGCTGCCATTTTTTGTCTGAGGTGAGAGAGAAAATGGGAGAAAACACTTGTCCCAGTGCCATCTGCTAAAAGACAAGAGTTACTGGATTATAGCAGGAACCCTGTTACGTAGTTTGATACCCACTAGGAACAAGGAGTATGGCTTACAAAGGGATATCCAAAATGGAGTTATGCTGGTAAAAGAAGTTAATGGGAGATTTTTGGAGCTGCTCCCGCTAGATACTTGTTTTGCACAGAAGGGTTATGCAAGAACTTGAAAGGAGGTGTTTATTTAGATTTGTTTTTCATTAGTTTGGTATATTTGTTGTCTCTCTCTGCATACACACAGAACTGCTGAACTAAGGATAATTGAGGATATGTGATTTTTCTTTGATGAATATATACCTCTACTATAAATGTAGTTATTTATTTCAAAATATGATTTTTGGAATATCCACCAACATCCACTGGTATCCAAAATGACAAAAGTAAAACTGGTAATTATTTGGATAGTTTATGTACGTATTTTTGAACTATAAAAGCTAGGAAAGGTATTATAAAATAAGAATGATAATAGTGTTCACAGAAAAGAATACTTTCCATTAATGAAATGAACAGAGGTCAAATATTTGAAGCAAAGTAATACAATGAAGTATGACTCAGTTAATCTTGGTGCTATTAAAAACTTAAAATCTTAGAAAAATTCTATAAAATGAAATTATAGCCTAGCAGTAACTTTTTTTAATTCAGTACTATTTCTCATTTATCAGTTTTCTGCTAATGGCCTTAGAGATTTAGAGGAAATAATCTGAGTGCTGTGCTTCCAAGGGGACTCAGTTAAGTCTGCCTTTTGGATTATTGTATTGGGATCTGTATGATTTTAAATGAACAAAACCGCCCTCTATAGCTGTGATAAAGATTATATGGCTAGCCCAGTATCTTTCAACATAACAGCTTTTAGGGGAATCTAAGAGTGCAAATTCCTCCAACGTTTGTCATGAAATGAAACAGGGATTTGGATCTGGTCATAATGGAAAAAATCAGCTCCTGTAAAATTTTTAATAAAGAAAAAGCACTTTGTGCTCTTGCACATACCCTAAATGAATTATGTTGTATGTTTCTGTCAACACAACATGGTCACATTTGTCCTAAGAAAATGAAAATGTTTCTGTGAAAAAAATACTTCTCATTTTCCAGAGGTCATTAGATAAAAAGCCCAACTTGTTCAATCTAGCTCCTAAATTACTACCAATTAGTGATCATTTCTGAATTATAGCATCTTTGAAGACTAGTCTCCTGCTAACTAAGTCAGAGTCATGACAACAGCGATAGTGTTAAAGCAGTATGGAAATTGGAACAGTCAATGGAAAACTCGCTATTCTTTACTGATGAGGTAGATACATAACAAATAATTTTCTTAATCTGAAACTTCTTGGGAATATGTAACATTTTTTTTGGTGTTGCCTACCTTGTTGTCAGCCTTGGCTTTGTCTTCCTTAGATGCAATTCCTGCAATAAGCTGTTCTTTTGAAGTTCAGTATATAACATGTTTTAGTGATATATTTCATTGCCAATGTTTGCCTATATGTTTAATTGCAGTGTGCAGCTTTTAATTGGTGACTATTTTGAGGATAATATCCAACAGTATCAGGAAGATTTCAGGTTTTTTTCCCCCTAGGTTATTCATCAGAGGAAACTGAGGTTTGGACAGTCTAACATATTTTCAAATATTTAGCAAGTTGCATCTTCCCTGGGTTAAGACAATTCAATGATGTTTTCAGTATATTAAGAGACCTAAAAGCAATGAACCTGAAAATTCAGCGGTAACTTTAATCAATATGGTTGTTGTACAAGTGTGCTATACAAAGTCATTCCAGTATTTTGCTGTTTACATAAATGTTTCTATCCACTGTAAGTGTTGTAAACTATTCTCAGTAAATAACATTACTTTTGTTAGGTAACCTAACAGCTTTCTTTTTGAAGTGCTTAGAGTGCTATTGTTTACAATACAAAGTAATTTCTAAATATATTTACAAACCACAAAGCAACTTGAAAGTTTGTTTTGATCTATTTGAGGTTCTTATTCAAAACTGTGTGAAAATTATCATATATGACGGGTTCTTTGGCTACAATGACAGTATGTTATGGAAAAGCTTGAAATGCTATGAAAGGCTGTCTCATCATGTTTTTGTACTACAAAAGTGTCTCATTTCAAGCTTAGTCTCTGAAAGTTTGCTTCATCCTGTGCTTCAACAAATTAAAGCCTACCTTTTTTCCCCCTGCAATTAATTTATAATTCTTCAGGTATACAGCCTCTTGTAAGAGTATATAATCTAATTTCAAGCCTAGTTTGCTTCTAATTATCTGTTTATCAACAATTCAGAAAAAAATAATTTCTCTTTACTCTCAAGTTTTAAGCTTTCAGTAGACAAGAACATCTGGTATTGAGAATGGAAGGTATTAATTATATATTCTCAAATCTAACGTATATAAACATTTAATTTTGTCTTATTTTAATAATAGACAGAAAATGGTTTGTTTTGAGACTGCTGTTCACAGTGTTCAATTTTCCTCTTAAAAAGTAGGCTCTGAAATGCATGGAAGTTGTATGTGTTTGTCTCTGTCTCCTAAATCAATTTCTTGACAGAAGCTATGGCTAATTCTTTTTTGAGCCAAGCCAGTCCTCTTGGTGTTAGTACGAAGGACTTTACTTGATCCTTTTGATGGGCTACTGACAGTCACAGTGTTGCTGAATTCAAGAGGTGTGGGGGTTTGTTCCACGGTTGGGTTTTTTTGTGTGTGTGACAGGCACTGTGTGCACAAAAATACAATAGTACTTTGCAATATTTTCCAATTCTTGGAGAGTTGGAGTGTGCTATCCCCTGGGTTTTAGTAAATTTTTCCACTAAAAGTGGGTCATTAAGGAGTTAAATGACTGAATTTTATACAAGTCAGTTAAAAATCTCTGAAGTGCAAAATCCAAGAATCCTATCGGTTCTTTCTGACAGATCCCCATTTGAAAAGAAAAAACAGAACCCAAAAGCTAATCTCTGTTTTAACCTTCCCATTTGTAAGGCAAATGTTTGAAAAGTCAGAAAACAAACTGGCGAACAATGGCTTTGGTGAAGAGAATAACTGAGCAGAATTACCCAACTGTGAGCAAATGTGCTGATTACTTTTTTTTAAAACAAAAGTCCGTGGAGAAAGAAAAAAACCAAAACAAAGAACCCCAAGAAGCAACTTGCTAGACCAAGCAGAGCCTGTCATTCTGAAGCCAAACTGCTGCTATGACTAAGAGGATCGTGAGGTGTTCCAGGGGAGGGGACGGCAGAAGGTATGTGGAGGATGGAGCAATTTCAACTGTAAGACAAATGTCTGTACCGTTTCACATTTATCTTAGGAAGTACCAAGACAACACAAAGAGAAGGACTTGGAACCAAGTCCAACTTTCTCTGGAAGACAGAGTACAAGACGTGCATCTTAAAAGCTTTTTTTAGTCTAAATAATTTAAATGTCCATAGAACCTTTACTGATTGATTGATTTTCTAATATGAAAATGAAAGACTTCTATTCACAGTTTCATAGCACAGGGGTTTGTTGGTCTTTTTATCTTCTTTTATCTAACACTGTAACAGCAGTTGTACAATATTTCAAAGGATGTTTTCTAAACAATTTCTTGGACAGTGGTTCATGCATTCTGTGATTCTGTGTATTTATAGATTAGTATATGTCTATTTTTCTAAGACACCTTATTTGTGAGGAAGCATATAGAATCCCGGAGTTTAAGTGTCTTTGTATTAAGCTGAATAATTTGGAAAATGGTGAATATTTTTATAGGAAGGAATTTTTTATGAAGTATTAAGGGATGAACTTTGGAAATCGTATCAACCTCTTAAATGATTTTGGAAAGTAAATTCAACTCTGCTTTTGAGAAAGGAGTGAGGAAAAAAATAGTAAAAAATATGCCAATCTGCAAAATACTAGAGTGAAAATCATATCTAGGTAATCAGGTCCTCAACAAGACTAGGCCCTGTAAAATCCATTTTACTGAGTTAAGAAAACTTTAGTTCTAAATTCCCTGGGATTTCAGTCTTACCATTTTTAGTCTTTTTTAGTGGTCACATCTACAATTAAAATATCTTTTCTGTTTTACCATTAACTCAATTAAATAGAGAGACTTACAGTTCAATAGGCCAATGTTTAAAGAAGTTTTGAATGTCAGTTGAAGTTACAGTCTCATTATCACAGACTTGGATTTTTTGCCATTATTCAAAATGTATCTTACAATCCATTATACTGAATATTACCACCAAGTTGGTATTTTTAATATGACCTAAAATATTAGATTCTTTTTAATTTTTGAGCATTAAAATAATTGAATTCATCTTTAATAGGTATACTTGTCATTGTCAAAATCTTTTCCCCTCTGCCTTTAAAGCACTCACTGAAAAGCGAAGCACAAAGGTGCACAAAACTTACCAGGACAAATAGTTAGCACTTTCAGCAACAAATTCTTGCTGAATAGCAGCCTATTTCATGGTCTGCATGAACCGTAATGCCTTCCAGACCTGTTTTGGGGGAGAGCGGATGATGAAGGGGAGCAGAGTTCGAGTGGCACCTGAACTAAAACGTGCAAGGTGATTTCAGTTTTCTCAGAAATGTATTATGTGAGACAGAAATCAGATTAGAAGAAAAATGGAGACTGTGTTAATGTATTAAAATGGCTGTATGGAAAGAGAAGAAACAAGCAGAAATAGTAGACTGCAGAAGCAAAGTGGGTGACACCAATTGTGATTTTCTATGCATTACTGAAATCTAATGTGCTGGTTCATATAGATGGAATATTAATGAAAATGAAAATGAGTAACTCAAGGAGCCATGCAAAGGTGAGATTTGGAGAGGTAGTTTTATATCAAAGGAATTTTGGTTTCTGGCATGCAAAATGAAACTCCAGGGAACACAGCAGTGAAATCTTCGGGAAGCGGAAAATAATGCACTGAAAAAAAGATGGGTTATCATTTACCTCTGAGTGCTAATGCTGAAGGACACAGAAAATGAAATTAGAGGAGGCATCTGAAAATTTATGAAGTTATGCTTAGAACTGACCTTGTAAAAATAACTAATATCAAAGGAGGGAATATGCAGGGGAAAAAAAATTGATACTCATTTCTCAAAGTCCAGATTATGTGCATCCTTTGGGTATTTAGGAAATTAGCTAGAAATACTCTGCTGTACAACTGAGAATTTCTTTATGAAAAGTCATGTTTAACTGGGAAGGTAAGCAAATATTAGAACAAAGCAAATGAAGTGACAGTTTTCAGAGGAAAGAAGAGCGAACCTGGTAATTAAAGATAATTAATTTTAAAAGACCAAGGCTTAGTTCAGAAAAGGCATTTAATGTGTAAGTGGGGCAGAATAGAGGCATTTTATGTCAAGAAGTGTAATCCTTCCAATTTCTGCCTGAACGTGGAGACACGACAATCAGCTGGTGCTTCCAAGTATTCCAGGAATATTTAGCTAAATACTGGTCTCTTTGCATACCCAAGATTGCTACTGCAATGTCACAGCTTAGCCTCTAGTTCACATCTTGCCCTGGGTGAGATCTTCTGCCTACTTAATCCAGGTCCGTGAAAGGAACGACTAGCTGTTCTCAAACCTTATATACAGCGTGCCTTGTCCCCTGCATCACATGAAATAGATTCAGATCTCTGGATGACCATAGTGTCACCACTCCTAAAAAAATCAACATAATCTGGTCTAGGGCCAAATATTTAACACACAGAAAATTGAGTAGAAGATCCTGAGAAAAGTATGTCATTATTTTCCCCTAGTTAAACTGGTCAGGCTGAAAGGGTTTAAAATGATTCAGTGATTTGAAAAGGATTGAGACCGAACAGTAAATAGTGGGATAAGTTAAGGGTCATGGAGTACAGTAAAATTCAGGGTTGATTGTGGTAACCAGATGGTGAAGTGAAAAGAAAACCCTCATCAGCCAGACAGGGGAGGGCATCCTCAACTAAGTAATCAAACTCAACAGACAGTAAACTGAGGAAGTTATGTTCAGAGTCAGAGGCATCTGTTTTTGTCACTCTACATGCTTCTTGCTAATGATGAATATGGATGCAAGAATGAAAATTATGCATATGTTCTTGTGATTTTGACAGCAGCAACTTCTACATTAGCTCCTGACTGAAATGACTGATTTTCCCTGTGAGAAAACTTGCACATGTGCCCGGGTTTCAGAGTTGTCATGTATGAGACACAGTTATTCCCTTGGCTATTGAAGGGTGAGCAACCAGTAAAGCCAGGATTCCTCACTTCCAAGGGCCTTCTCCCTTTTTTTCCCGAAATAATTATTATACTCTGCCTAATCATGAGTTCTGAAATTTTCACTTTCTTGTATTATAATTGTGTTATAACAGGAAGATTCTTAGGATGTTACAAAGTACTCTCTAGAACAGCCAGAAATCTCCTTTTAAATCAGATTTGAACCTGCCTGCAGTATCTAATGTGTTTTGACTACAACACTGCTTTATAGAAAGAGAAAATACCGTTATTGTATCTAGATTTTTAAGGTATATTACCATACGCATTCTTGTTAAATTAAGAGATGGGCAATTACTCTGGTGCTGGTTATAAATTCTGATTACTGACAGGAGGCAGAGAAGTCCTTGGAACCTGAGCTCAGTTTGTAAGCCTCAAAAGTATAGAGCCGTTTTCCTTCAAAACTGAGACATAACCATTTTGATTTTTTCCTAGTCAATACACCAGAAGCTGTGAATACCATTCTGAGGTATATAACCTCCTAGAAGTGACAGACCAACCACAGTCATTTACATTGAGGATATGGATTTCAGTGAGAAATCAAAAAACTAAGTGTTACAATAGCAGTAAGAAATGTTGCATATTAAACTCCAGGTAAGTCGTGGTTGTGGTTTATGTCATGACTTCTCTCTGTCACTGTGATTCTGTGCTTAATCTAAGAGTACTCAAGACCTTTAATCATGTGATAACTTTACTTTCAGTGCAATAGTACTCTGAACACAGCTTGCACTATCTCACAATTTGTGAATAGCAAACAGTTGCTGTCAAAGCAAACAGCATGAGACAAAAGCAGATGCATCGAGTCTTGACCCAACCTGGCAAGGGATGTCTGAGAGTATAATTACATTATACCAGATTTGCATACTCAGGACCTAAAATGCCCTGTCTATATGGATGTGTGGTGACAAGCTGACAAATGTGCCTAAAGTATATTCCAATTTCTGCATTTCAGGAACAAATGAGCAAGCTGGTTACAGTGTATGAACAAGGTTCAGAGAATGGAGTTTGAGTGAAATGTCCTTCAGGAACTCAGATAAAACTGAGTATGTTTATTTGCTGAATTGTAAATGATGGCATGATTTCCTTAAAAAAATATTAATGATTTCTTGGAATTGCTCATAAAATGTAGTTCAAAAGAGTATAAACTGCAAAGTTATGGAATATTCATGCAGTTTTTCCAAAATTTATATTCAGGTCATAAACTGTAATGCCAGAATAAAATATAATAGTAGTAAATATCAGAGGCATTTGTTAGAACATCTCGATAATTAGAGAATGTATTCCCATGAGAGCAGAATTACTGTAATGTATGCTAGCAGGATGTTTGAAAACAGCCCTCTTAATAAATGGAGTTGACAGAAAATACACTGAAAAAGGATTATTGGCAAAGGCATGTAAAGTAAGAGATTTGGCAGGAACTTTAAGAAACACAAATATGCATCACTCAAGGGAGAAGATTTCTATCCAGGGAACAAGCTGTCTTTGTAAACAGGATTATACCCATAACAAGCATCTAAAAAGCATATATGAATTCCATCAAAGAAAAACTGGATCCAACATAAATGAGAGATGTAAGGAATATTACAATGAAAGTTACCTAAGGTAACTCAAATAGTTAAAATTGTAAAATCAGTTTTATTAATTTTTACATTTAATTGTTTATTTAATTGTTACATTAACCAGTCACTTTGCTTCTCTATCCCCATAACAGATGTTCATTATAAAAACTGAATACATTAAGACGATTACATTATTCAAACTCTTTGATAATTCATTTGTATTAAAACCATAAGACTCTGTTGACATTTCCCTAGGGTACATTTGGTGAGGTTAAGCAGGATAAATGTCACAGTTAGTAATGCTGTTAAGATAAAAACCTTGCAAAGGAACTACATATTATTTCTCTGCTTTATGGTCCTTAACAGCAACTTTTAGAGCTGTATTTCCTTTCTGAATGATGCATTATACCTTGAAAAGTAAAATAAAAAGACCCGAAATTATGATTCTTGTTCATTTCATCAAGAATAAATGAATAGAGGAGGAGAAATCTTAAAGAAGTATGCCTGATTTTTAAAAAAAAAGTTTTGAAACAAAAATAAAATGCTATATTTAAATACAATGGCCCTGGTGAGATGAGGTATGGAAAAATGTATCTTAAAAAGAATGTAAGATCTGTATTATTTTCAGTGTAGATACTTCAAAATAGGAACTGAACCACAAAATCAGTCAATGTTAGAGAGGGACCTGAAATACAGCACAGACTGCAATATTTCAGAAATATCTGATTATATAGCATCATGTAGCTTGAAGTAGAGAAGAAATTCTGTTGGGATGACCTGTAGAGGTCCCTCATTTCAGCCTTCTTCTCAAACTAGGGCTAAATACTAATTAATTTAAATAAAGGTATGCCAATTCAATTTCTAATCATAAAATTTTAAAAGTAAATTTGGGTTGCTTGTGGCCTTCTCTGGGAAAGTTTTGAAAGACTCCAAGAACTGCTAATGCACACAGACTCTTGAGGCCAGTGGGCTGCTCCTTACCTTTTCCCTTGTGTCCAGCCCAAGTGTCCCTTGTTGAGACTTGTGTCTGTCAGCTCGTGGTTGGCTGTCCATCAGGTGGTTGGTGGATCCCCCTGGCTTAGCCTGCTCATCCTGAAATAAACAATTAATGTCTTCAGTCTCGCTTCACCGTAGGTCCCCGAGTTGAACCCCATCTATGCCACTTTGCTGGACTATTCAGCTTGGGCCATCTCGTTGGTATTGGGGCCCAGAACAGGACTGCTTCCCCTGACCTGCCGGCTAGAGCATGGCAGGGCCTGTCAGGGGCCTCAGATATTAACTTAGTTTATACTTTTTCATTAATCTAAAAGGTGTTGCTCCAAGCTTAGCGTGGTCATTGTAACAGTTAATTGTTTATGCTTCAGGTACTGAAAGTTTTTCTTCACTTTTTATTAAAACACATTAAAAAGGTAACTAATTATATCCTGTTAAAGAATAAATTGCAACAACTGCATAGGCAATAAGATTAGATGGATGTTTTGCTTTTTTGAATTCAGCAAAATTAACAAGAAGCTGCTTAATAATGAAAGTTAATTTCATACTGCTCAGCTAGTTACAAGGGGTATTTTTTTCTTGGCTTGGGTTTTGTATCTGGATGATACCTAGTATCTGAATAGAACTTTAATTAGAAATATTACTGATTATCAAACAAGTGACAATTTTGCAGTTGTCTGTAATTGCAGTATCTTTGATTACACTCAGTTTGAACAAAATTGGTCCCGATAAAAATTTTATTATTAATAAAAAATACTCTTAATGCATTCTTGCGTGAAAAGAAAGCTACAATTTCAGAGGCTAATAAAAATGATCAACCAGCTAAGAACTTAAAAAACCCCAACAGAATAGTTGAATACTAGAAGACCCCTGGAGATAATCTACTCCAACACCCCTTATCAAAAACCAGTCACCTAGAACAGGTTTTTCAGGGCCTTGTCCAGTTGGGTTTTGCCGATTTTCAAGAATGGCGGCTCCACGAGCTCTCTGGGCAACCTGTTGCCATGTTTGACCACCCTCATGGTAACAAAAACCAAACAAACAAAGAAAAGAATTTCTTATGTGCAATTTCCTATGTTTCAGTGTGTACCCACTGCCTCTTGTCCTGTCAGTGAATACCACTGAGAAGAATCTGGCTCCATCATATTTACTGCCCTCATCACGTGTTTATACCCATTCATATGATCACCCCCCGAGCCTTTGCTCCTTAAGGCTGAACAGCTCTCTTAACCTCTCCTTCTATCAGGGACGCTCCAGTGCCTTAATCATGGCCCTGCACTGGACTCTCTTCAGTACAGGGCTAGACAATTTTCATCTTTTTTTTTTTTTCAGAGTTATAATAATGCAGTTCAAAGGTACTGATTTTTTTCTGCATTATAATGCTAAATTGCATTTTCCATACTTACAACATTGGCTGAAAAGTGATTCTGTGAGATTAATCAATAAATAATAAAGCTTAAATTTTGAGTAATGCAGAACTGAAGAGGAAACTCCATTTAGAGAGTTGTTGCCAGTTGCCATGGCGCTTCCATGTCAAAATGGAAGTGTAGTCTAACTGGGATTACCTTGAGCCCTGTTATTCAATATCAGAGATGACTAGAAGACAGAGAAGGAACTACACGTACTCATTTTGTGCATGACATGATGCTGGAAGAAGCTACAAGTAAGCCAGGGTTATATTTCAAAGTGAACTTGCTGTAATATGTGAAAAGGGGTAGGTGTTCCTCTGGGACAAGAATAATTGCCTAGACAGCCGCTCTTTGGGTGGGAGAGGCAAAGGACTGCTTATGACTAAGCTAAACACAAGCGATTATGGCACATTATTACCAGGAAGGCAGCCTACGCTGTGGCACATAAGAACATGAATTTGTGTTTTGCTAATGCATGAAGCAACCTTTTCCTGCGCTCAGCTGTCATAGGGGCTCAGCTGAACGTCTGTGTCCAGATTTGACACCCCCAAGAGTCATTTGGGAGAGTCAAAAGAAAATAGCAAGAATGGTAGGAGACACGACAGAAGGAAAGATTAAAGGAGCTGTGATTATTCAGGCTGAAGAGGATAAGATGAAGCAGGAATGTGATGTCCACAAATGGGAAAAGTAAAGTTTGATATTTTGTTGTCAGAGAAAAGAAATAAGCTATTTCCCATGTTCATCCTCAGGAGATAAATAATAACAGGGGTTAATTGCAGTACGAGAGATTCAGACTTGATACGAAGAAAAGAGTTTCAGTGGTAAAGATGCTGAAGCATTGGTGTAGTGTGCTGACTTTCTGGCAACTTCTAGAAAAGGTTAGACAAACATCTGTAACAGAGTTAGAGCTGATCTATGGGGAAGAGACTAGATGACCTTTGAAAGGCCCTTCGAGCTCTATGATTTTTCTCATTTACAGATGCCACTGTACAGAGTTACAAAGCCAGACAAAGGAATCAGCTGTTAAAAGCAATGGATAAAAGAAAAATAAAGTGCTTGTCTCCTTCTGTGCTGTACCCTTCTCTGTTCAAGTCAAGAGTATCAGTCTTGTGTTTGACTTGGGCTGTTCTGGTTGTTAAGTTTTATTCTTTGTCTTATCTGAATGTTTACTTTTATTTTCAAACCTATCTAATACGTCGAGGGTCTTCGACTATTATCAAAAGAGACACAAACTAACTGTACATGTTACTGAATGTTTGATATAGTCATATAATATCTTATCGGTGTTTATGTCAAAAAACTCTTCCTAAGATGCTTATTTCTCCTAAATTATTTTGAAAAGCTAATTTGGATAGTCAATGCCAGCCTTCAGATGCATAGACCATCAAGATACTAGTAGACCATTTTGTGGCAAATCTTTCTGTTGACTTATTTTTCAAGCAGAAATACCCAGTGCTTAACTGACTTGTGGAAGATTTTAAGACGACTAGCACATCTGAATGGCAGGAAAGATAACTGGTATTTGGAAAGCAGTGTAATGTAGAGAAAGGACATCAAAATGAAGAGGTGCCTCTGCGTTCTGGTGAAGTGCAATGCTGTTCTGGTAAGTGCAGTGCCAACTCTCTCGCTGCTATGCACTGTATTTTTGAAATTCTGCTACTTATTCCTCAATGTGCATTCAGAAAGGTCTAATAAGCTTCTGTCAGAGAAGCAAACCCAAAGAGAGGATCTTTACATTTTTAGAATTTTTACAAAGCTGTTTTGATAATAATTCCATATTGTCCATACTAAAGAAGTGTGCCTCATGCATGCCGATTTCCCGAGAGAGAACCTTATTCCATCCATTGGGGATTTTATTTTTTTAAATACAAATTAGACATAAATGACAAAACTAACTTGCCACTGTGAAAGACTTTGGTACCTTCTGTTTCTCTAATATTGACTATGTTCCAGAAATGTCATATTTATCAGTAAATCATGAGCACTTTGTTTTTACAGAGGGTGAGAACTGATTTCTACTCATGCCTAGTGTTTAGTTTTAAGTTTAGTTACTTAAAATTTAACATAAACTTTCACGTACTTTCATTTTGAGTAGTTTCTAAACTATGGTGCAAGGATCAGACAATTCATGTAGCAATCCAGCTAGACCATCCACCAAGAATAGGAGATATGCCTGATCTGCTTTATTTTGGTTTTGTTACATTATTTATATCTTTCCAATTTAGAATAAAACATGCCACTAGAACGGAAAACTTTGTTTCTTAGTAAATTTAAGAACTGAGCTACTTAAAAATGCATCAAACTTTTTGAGAAATTTGGTAAGTAAAACTCAGGAAATATGAAAACAGTTTTATAGGACTTGATTCTCTTCTTCCCATGTGTCAGAAAGCATTGGTATTCATAATCCCACATTTCATTACATTCTGCAGAATTACATGTTAAAGAAGGAAAATGTATTGTATAACCCTTGAAATCCAGGAAATAAAAACTATTGCCCCGGAAGTTGAAGTGAGAAAATGGCTGTATAGTTAAAATGGGTGTTTGTCACTCACTGGACATTGTACTGGACCACATTGTTAATAACTATCATCTTCTTAGTGTACAAAAAACTATTTTCAATTGTATCTTCTGGATACAAAACGAGGGAGTAGTTTTATTTGTTTGTGGGGGTTTTTTTAAATTATTTTTTAAAAGGTGGGGAAGTTGACTGTCAGATTGCTTCACAGAATTATTTTACTTGCAAGATACCTTTTATTATATTTTCCTATCTTTGGTAGCATGTTTTAAACAAAGGGAAACATATTAAGCATTGATGTGAAATAATATAAGGAGTTGTTGCACATGAAACTATTATGAATAGGGCAGCATTTTGTTCTGTGTGCCTCAAGCACCTTGGTTTGAACTTTTTGACCATGACTCTCCAGGGAAATTATGGTTTTGGCCCCCTTAAGTTTCTACATGGCCCTTGAGTATTGAATTTCCACTGGCTGCCTAGGAACTTTGGAAAATGTTATCCTTATTTTAGCACTTTTCTTTTTAAATCCTTTTCATCAGTAGAAATAGATTAGCACTACTTTCAGCACTGATAGGATTTTGACTTGCATATTTTTGTATAAACTCTTGAGATGTACAGGTAAAGTACTAGAAGTAAGGGATTTATGATGAAGTTGGGTTGATAGGAAATTTCCCATCTCAGCTGACATGAAAGTACGATGGATGAAAGAAGCTATGATAAACATTGTCTAGATACATTCCTTTTCAGGAAGAGGATGACATTGCCAATCTTACTGCTGTATAAGATGGGAAAACAAAAGGATGGTTGCATTTAATTACTTTACTACAGGACACATATAAAGGACTGAGCAAATGACTGCAATCTATTTCTATTTTTAAGATTACTTTTGCCACACTAATATATGGAATCCTAACGTATGTGTACTGCTGGAAACTATTCTGGGTTCATATACATTCTCTTAAATTAGGACTTTGTGCTTTTTCAAGTGCTACTTGTAAATTTCAGTTAAAATACACTGGTAGTAAAAAAACAGATTGTCTTCTGTTGTAAAAATGCACTTCACAGATATTTGACAGATTCATTCCTGCTCTATCAGTTTTGGAACCAGAGTTCTCTTGCGTGTTTTGAGCGTGCAGATGCTCAGGGATACTGGGCAAACCAAATATAGTGGAAAGTTAGCTTAGGAAGAGACCTACAATAAAAAACCCGAGACAATCTCGCATATATGTGACTATTTTAAGAGTATGGGGAATGCTTTAAGGGCTATTTTGAGATTTTCAGAGACTTAAATGAAAAATACTTGAAAAATTCTGTAGTAACCAGGATCAGCCACAAAGGACTAAGTAATTTAGGTCAGAGAAAGTGATCACTGGGAAACAACTGAAGCATCTGTTCTTGCAAAAATAGTGTATAACATTTCAGATTAGGAGGGGGAATTTAGTTTTGTTGGAAGAAACTCATTGATATTGGGGAAAAAAGTGGTTTGTTGTTTGTCATTAGTAAAGCTTTCTCTATAGGAAGTTTTAATAACAAGACACTGTTGATGGCAATAAATTGTCAAAACCCTGTGAGTTTGCAGAAAAAAGCAAAGAATTCGAGTCATTATACTTATATTTGCTAAGCAGTGTCTTAACATTTCTAAACTATTAATTCAAAATCTGGTTGTGTTTTGTTTTTTTTTGTTTTTCTCTTATGCCAGAGTAGAAGTTGACTGCTTATAAATTAAGACGTAATTTGAAAAATTAGTGTTAATTTCAATAGTTTTTACAGATGTCCAAATGTGAGACTTTTTTAAATTATGAAATTCTGAATTGTTCTGCATATTAAATATTAAGAACCTGTTGTGCAAGCACACATATAGTGATTGGTGCTCTCTAAAAATGGAATAATTTTTTTTCAGAATGAGTTCTTCTACTTCATATAGTCAAATGAGACTGGGATTTGCTTTATTTCAGTAAGATGATAACTGTGTAAGAGAGATGAATTGCCAATGGTAGGGCATGATTTAAGAAATGTTCTCTTCTTCAAAACCAAAGGAGCCAGTGATGTGTTTAAATAGCCCACAAGAATATAGCTCTGAACGTTTTACTCTATTTTAATTACATTCAGATACAGGGTTTTGCCAAAATTGTCCTTCAAAATACCTATGTAGTGTAGATGATTTTTTTTATAGATAGAAAAAACCTGCTCTTTGAGATATTCCAAGATTTCTCATAGCACTTTTCAGTGCAAACTCTAAATCTCTCTCAAAGGAAATCAGTGCTTGAAGAAAAGAAGATTTACAGAAGACTTAATGATATTTTAGGAGTTAAATTGGAGTTAAATCTACATTGTAAATACACACATGTCATCTGGTGGGGAGTTTAATCCATGATGGTTTTTGAAGTTCAATGAGTTGCCCAACAATGAATTACAGAGTCTATTTTCCTATTATGCTCAATCTTTTGTTTCACCAAATAGAGAAATCCTTACTTTGGAAGGAAGAAAGGGAGAAGGTCATATCTTCCTAAGCATTGAAGCCTGCAAGTCAAGTATGGATTTTCACTCCAGCTAAAAAACAGTTTACTACAAAGAGATTTCTTCACATGAAAATATCTGCCTGTAATGGTGGGAAAGCAGGTACAGAGTATATACAAAGGCTTAGATTATAGGGGTTTATAATTTGTGTTGAATACACGAAGCTGCTTTAATTGAGTCTGATTTCAGTGGAGTTGTGTAATCATTAATATGATTACATTATAAGCTTAAGTAACTGTGGTGGAGATGCCGAAAAGAGAGCATGTTACAGACTATTTTAAAAATGTTAGCAACTTGGAGAAAATCTTGCATATAAAGAATTTTCTTCCAAGTGATAAACTGCTGATGCAGCTCTTTATTGCTTTTCTTCCACTTTACAGCAAATTTTCAGAAAGTTAACAGGAAGTCTGTAAAAACAGCTCAAGCATCATGAATCTAGAAGATTTTCAGTTCCATCTAGATTTACAAAACCACGGAGAGGGATCAGGTAGATGTCCACGATAAAGAATTGCTCATGAAAACACAGGACTCCTAGAGCACCCGAGGTGACTTGTTAACTCAGTCTCCCTCCACAGATCTCTGTTCCTGGATTAAAGCTACATTGGCCAGTGGAGTGTGCAGAGGTGAGAGCTCCTCCTTTTGTCCTGCACAGGTCTCTGTGCCACATCCAGAGCCTGTCCTCCCGTTCTGCATGGAGATGTGGGTCCTCTCATCCAGGCAGACCTGAGCATGGCCCTTTGGTTGCCTTTTCCTATTGCATGCTACCTGTGGAAGTTGAACGAGTTACTTCATTGTAGTTGCACCCCACGTGCCAAAAAGTAACAGTATTAACGATCCATGCCAGGTCCCTAACTTCCTGGTGTCAAGTTCATTCTGCTGTACAGCCTGCTTTATTCTCTAGCTAGGTTATAGATCAGTAGTAGACACCTTACTGTCAAGTTGCAAGTTTTGCAGATTATTTTAATTACAGAATGGGCCTTCATAGTAAGTGAAATGAACATTGCCTTTTAAATATACTTACGCTTGGTTGTTATTAATAATGATGGTGGATGGAGGTTTATATCCCAAAGAAAAAGTATTTCATTATTGTGCACTCCACAGCTTGTTATCCAAACCCTGCAGCACAGAGGCAAACCTGTCCTGTGCAATCTTTGGTACATAGATTGGATGGCACAGTCGGTTACAGCTGAGGGAAAAACCACAATGTTAGCTACTCAGCACCCTCTACCCTACACACATCTTGTGTTTTGAAGGCTGTTTAATTTTAAATCTTCTTTCAGTGTGAAAGCTGCAAGTTTATCACTAACTTCTGCCTCTTTTTATCATTCCCCTGCATTTTAGTTGCATGGGTTTAATTAGCTGCTTCCGCTTTGGTTTTCTTGTGTCATGTTGTCTTTTGCATTAGATTTCTCTTTTTCATTTGTGTTAGATGTATGCACATTTCCTAGCTTTAAGCAATGTGGTCTATAATTGGGATCTAAAGTTGGAACATGTCTTCAGTTACCATTTTGTTAGTTCCTTTTATTTTCCTGTCAAAACCATATGTTCTCATGTGTTGCCAATGAAGTGAAAGAGAAGTCAAAGGGAATCCACATCAGCTTTTTTGCTTCTAGCAAAGGTTTGAATCTTTAGACTTGTTTTCTGTTGCAAATGTTCTATGAAAGTATCCATACTATTTTCATTTTCTATTTTCATAGAGGCTATGCACAAGCATGTAGAGAATGCTGGAGGCTTTTAAGCTTGTAAAATCACATGTATCAGTGATGTAGTTTTCTGAATTTCTCTGGAACTCTTTTATCACTCTTTTTCCTGCCGCATATAACTTTGATTTTTTTAAAAAATAATCTTAAGCTGGAATTGAATTATTGTGAACAACTGAGTTAAAAATCTGCTGAAGTTGTTAAATTAAAAGGGGAAAATGAGACAATAGAAAGCAGAAGTAGCAGACTGGAAGCTGGAGAACATGATTGTAAACAGGAAGGACAGTCTCAGCACAGACACAGTTTATCAGATGTATGGAACGGACTTTGTTTTTACATATGATTGTTGGGACAGATCATGCTTTGGTTTTGGACAGTGATATTTTTGGGTGAAAAGATGTGAAGTCAGCAGTCATCTGCAAAGCTCTGGTTTTAAGATACTGAAATTCTGGACTGTGTAACAGATTTTGCCTGTGATAAAGCCACTAAAGTTAACTTAACTGAAGATAACTGAGAGATATTAAATTCTATTTCTCTGACTACTGCTGCTGCTCATCACATGTTTTAAACATTAATTAACTTGTTCTTCATGTGCTGTAGACTGTAATTAAATAAAACCCACAATTCAAAACATGGAAAGATTTATGAAAATTTCCGCTGCTGTCATACTGGATGACATGTTCTTAAAATTTGAGAATTGAAAATGAAATGGCTTTGATAATGCAAGATATGGTTTTGGTTTTGTGAAGGCTTGAACACATTCTGATAAAGGAAATTAACAACCAGCTGATCTTCTAGAGCACTGCTTAAAAGGCCTGTGTTTGATTTTTTTGTTTGTTTAAAACAGGCATTAAAATGAAAATGCACTGACCTGCTTGCCATTGGATGGGAACTGAATCG
Source organism: Tringa tobata (assembly GCA_033628505.1). Lineage (NCBI taxonomy): Eukaryota > Metazoa > Chordata > Aves > Charadriiformes > Scolopacidae > Tringa > Tringa tobata. The sequence goes on along the minus strand of JAHREE010000559.1, from coordinate 10,547,540 downwards.
TAGCAAATATTTGAGAATTCAAGTTAAAAAGAAGCTGAGCCATTAATTTCAAGTCCAGCTCCCCAGTGGCTGTCTTTGTGCAGTCATAATCCCAAGTAAGTACCCATATTAACCAAAGCTCATTACAACAATAACTTTTTCTATGGTTTCCAACTCTGTATTCTTCCAAGCCTGTGACAACAATTCTTACGTTATATTTGGTTATAATTCTTCTCAACAACTCCTGTCTTGCCATAATGATCACCCTAAAGAATCAATTCTTTATATATTTACAGTTTGCTTCAGCTTCTCAGGAATGCCCCTTTAATGTTCTGCACACCATCCTTTACTCGGTTTCATAATCAATGTAACTGAGTACTAAAATTACTGAAGGCAGTTTCACTATCAGGTTCTGCTACCAAACTCTGGATTTGCTTGATTTCTTATTTAAGAAAAAAAAAAAAGAAACTACTCAAATTAGTAATCTGGAAAAGATTTATAGGTTAAAGAGATTGTGTGGGCTGGTGGTTGGTTTTTTGTTGGTTTTGGTTTTTTTTAATTTCTAAGAAAGAAAACTTTAAATTGATTCCAGTTGAATTGACTGGTTCATTCTAAGATATTTATAGATCAGTTATGTGAAGTAAGTCTTTGGTTCAATATTAAAATGCAAAAGGATAAAATAGGCTGAAACTTTGAACAATGATATGGATACTGCAATCTCTTGCTGAAAACAGTTTCTCTCAGATGTACAGTAACGTATCCTGGAGCCAGCACTGAGGTCCAAGATATAAAAATCTTGCTCCAGAACTAGAAAAGAATGACAGTAAATAATTATTTGCAAAATTTTTTTTTCAGTATTTTGTCAGTTGCTGTCTAGATTCCAAACTCCAACAGGAAAACAAATATAACAGGTTATTACCCTATTAATGTACTTTAAATAACATCATCAAACCACCTTTCTTATAGGCCATCTATATATAAAATTAAATATAAGATTTTAATTAGAAGGAAGAATTAATGTGTTCAGTCAAATAAAAGACTAGAAAAATAGCACAAATGGATGTTGAATACAATTGCAAAGACTTATTCTGTCTTTGTTATATATTAAAGCAGAACACCATATTGAATAAAGAAGTTGATGTTCACTTTTCAAAGCAGAAACTTGTAAAAGATGGAGTTTTGAAAAAAGATAATTAATATTACAGTTAAAATGAGGCTTAAAAAAACACATGCAGTGGTTTGGCAGTGTGGAGGATCAATTTTCATGTTTGCTGATGAACGATGCAAACCAGGTAATTGCATTTAAATTATACTTTTCCAAGTTTCTTGTATATATACATGTATATACAAGAAAGTACCTCAAGTATGTATATATGGAGCATCTGAAAATGATGTGGTATGATAGGCAGAGACATCCCCTACATCATAAAGCTATTGCTCTGTTTGTATCATGACAGGATGCTTGTAAAAGTTCTTTAAATATGGGTTCAAATTTAAACATTTTTGGCAATACTTTTAGTAATATTACAAACATGAGTGCAACAACACTGTATCAAAGCTATACTTAGTGTTATACATACAGCCAGAGCTCAGGTTTCACTGAGTGAAGTTCCAGAATATGTGTTCATATTCCTGTGCAGAAATATCTGACTCAAACAGTTTTGGCTTTGGGTTTTTTTCTAAATGTCAAGTCATCTTGGTTTAAAAAAATCATTTGAGAAATAATAGAAATATTGTTTAGAAGCCATCATGGCTAGAACAGAGAAACCGAAGAGTACTTGCTTTTCAAAAAGTTCAAAGAAAGAGGCAACGGCACACTGCTGTAGCATGTTTTAGAAGAAACAGTACAACAGAGATAAGAATCAGAAAATCACTTTGGGAAAGATTGTGAAACAACATTCTCTAAGTCCATGTTTTGTTCTGCTCCAATTTCCGTGGACAGATTTAAATGGACGCAGAGATTGTTAATGTTATGGAGAGAGGAATCTACCAAGAGCTGTGTCATTACGGTAGACATCACATTTGCACTACCAACTGGAGCAAGTGCTGCCAATAATGGTAGAAACTTCCTACTGTCGGATGCATTAGTCATTAGATTTCTTCACTCTGGATAGTTGGTGAACCAACAGGAGGGTATACCATTAGCTGGTCAAAGACAGCAACCTTGGAATAAATGACCATGAATTGATACGCTTTCAATTAAAGAGAAGGATAAACAAAACCAGGTTGGTTACTAAGGTTTCTAATTCTAAAAGAGCAGACTGAGAAATTACAGAAACTAATTAGTGAGTCAACAAGACTGAAGTGCCAAGGGACTTAATGTGAAGGAGCTCTGGAGCCTCTGAAGTCAAGGCTTCAAAATCTAGCTGAACTGCAATACCAACAAGGAAGGAGCAATTTACAGAAAGGGGAAAGGTCTCTACCATTTGTTTAAAAACCAAATTATCTAGAAGGTAGCAGACATCAAAAAGGTACAATGGAATTAATTTTCAAAGAAAGCTCTTTCCTGAAGGTAGAATGTTATAGAGATAATAGTGCTGCCTCAAAATGCCTTACAGAATTGGCTAGTGGATATTAGCCATACAAATAAAGAGCACAAGAAAAGAAATTAATACAAGGTTTGACAAAGCAAACATATGTATTTATAAACAAGATATTTCAAATACATTCCCCAAATCAGTTACGTTTTGAGCCTGATTTCAGTGAGAATAATGAGATTATCCAAGGTTTTAGTGATTCATGTGTTTTCGGCCTTAAAACAGCCTGTTAAATCTGTCTTTTTACTGTCCTGTAAATTTATAGCTGTAATAGTCACAAAAATAAACTCCTAGGGTAGTCAAAGCAGTCAATACAAATTCAGAGATTTTTACAGATTATTTTTACAGTAAAAGAACAGCTGTTGGAGAGATTTGTGATGTGTTTCATAGATTCTCATGATGAGATGAATGTTTTGTCTTTGTCACATTTATAAATAATTTTTTTATTTGAATGCATGTAGTTTAACAAAGATTGCTTTTAGAGGTTCTTATTTCTATAATATGGAACACAGTTCATGGTAGGTTTTTTTTCTCTGATCTTTCTGCTTTGGGGATAAGTATAAAGCTTGATGGATTATTGTACTGTAAGATGTGAATTCATAACCTACTTACCTTGTCTTTACAACATGTAATGAGTAATATATATTTTGGCATACATATCTTAATCGTAAAAGTATGCTTTTAGCATCTATTTTAGTATCTTTCAACAATTTTGTGGATTTTCCCTTATGTAGCCAGCTGTTTTTTGGGGTACATTTTCTCCAGATTTACAACCAATTCAGTAAAGTTGTCGGGATCAGCAATTCCGAAACAGCTATCATTATAGATAAAATGGAAATTGCTGAAACATCCTCATATATCAGGTATAAGAAGAATCTTTCATTATTTGAAATTTTAATATTTTAAAGCAGTATATTAGGTCACACATTATTTAAAGCACTCAAATTTATTACATTCATGCATTTTTTTTCCACTGCTATCAAGTTCCCAAATAGTGTAGCTTCTGCTCGCAAACCATATTCAACAGAGCAAAATCCTTCTTGCAACATCCTGAACTTGGCTGCGTCGCCTGGGTTCAGAGCTCTTTCAAAGAAACTTCAGAATTGCCATATAAACAAAAAAACCTACACCACAACAAACCAGTGACTGACTGCAGAAACTGGAATTTGTTTAAATAATAAAAAAAAGTCTCCAGTAAGAGAAAAGAAGACAATGATTTACAATTTAGATTTGCATGTAACTGTTCTATTCCTGATTCTGGTGTAGATGTACTTTCTGACCTCACTTAAGAAAGATGCTTATTAGCACATTCAGGCAGTACTTATTACCTTTTTGTGCCTTGACCTGTGATGATTTTCCAAACTATTTCAAAGCTATTATTTATCATTGGAAAAAAAAAAAAAATGTGCAGTACAAGGGGCACCCGTAACTCAGTTTTGCACAGCAGAAATGAAAATTAAATTAGTGTCTGATACTGAAACCTTCTAACAGTGCATTAACTCCATAGAGGCTTGGTTTACTTCAAGCTGTGTCATTTTTATTCAAATATCTGTGCTCCACAGACATCTTTTAAAGCCTGACACCTATCCTGGCTTCTTCTGTGGTCCCAAGTTTTCCAGGCTTCAGATAACTGTAGAGAAATCCTGTTTGCTTGTTTGCTTCCCTGCTCCTCAAGCATAAAGAAAATAAAATAACTGGCTTTTTGCCCCCCAAATAATTTTGAAGAAATTTAAATACTCTCATGCTTGATTTTCTCATTTAGGATTGGCTTCTTTTTTTAAAGATATTTGGCTCGCCACTTGTGATGAGAATGGACATGTGAATTTAAGAAGTGCCCTAATGATGTTGGTAAGAATTAAAATTTAATATTTTAATGCATGCTATGAAATAATAGGTTACATTAATTGAAGGCTTTCAAGAGATTAGAAGGAAAATTCTATTTCTACTGTAAAAGGTTTTCAAAGTAGTTTATACACAGGAATGAAAGGTATTATTAAGGTACGCTTTTTGAGTGGGAAACCACTGGTTAAACTCACCACAATATTCAGCAAAATCAGTATAATTTAAATGAAGTATTCATTACACTGGTACAATAAGCTCAAAATTATTAAACAGTCCCTGATATTTTGCAAGGTGCTTTGAGTTGATGAGATAAAGACAATCAAAGAACTTCCATCTATATTAACAGTAGACTTTGTCACTATTTCCTATTATTCTTCAAGCTATATTTGAAAGGCATGTTCTGTAGATCCATTCAAGAAGCAAGGCAATGCACACATTTCTGTCCAGCTACAACCCTTTTCCCTGCTGTGATGAATGCAAAGTCCAAGTAAATGTTCAACTATGGAAAAATTAGGCACAGATCCTAACAACTACAAGTTTTTTATTTTTCACATTTAAACTCATAATGTAAGAATTCTTCTGAAAGAAATTAATGTTCTGTCTAGATAAGAACCTTGAGCCCTCACACAAGCCAACAACCCACTGTCTCCAAATGCACCTTCCTCGTTAACAGAGTGACGGGGTACATCATCTCCTACTGCTATTTTAGTCACTGGTTCTTGGCTATTCCACCACTGTGGATGTCCACACAGCTTCACAGGATATGGTTCAAAATTAGACTTCTAATTAAGTGTATATGTTTCCAGACAAGTGAATACTTTTCTTAGAATATTGATTGAGCTATTCCTCTGTAAAAGGTTGGATTATCAAGACTTAGGTGTCTTTTGAGATTTCTTAAAATGTCCACATCAAATTTTAAAAATAGGATGTACTTGATCATGTTTGTCGTATAACAGTCACGTTTAGCTAATTTTCTGTATCGCTGTTCTGTTCTAACATAAAAACGTTAATGTTTCATTAAGATTTGAAAGAGTATTGGACTATTAGAAAAAAAATCAAGATTTGACAGCTGCTTTGGCTGTTACTGATCAAATTATTACTTATGACTTTAATTAGGAGAGAATAATAAGGAATAGAGCAGTAGTTTTTAAATTGCTAAATAAATGGGATGATTCTTGCACTTCCTGCTGGGGTAGCAGTTAAATACCCTTGGACTGTAGTATTGCTGCTAATCTGTCTGTAGTTTTTGTCTTAATAGTAGTAGTGAATGCTTTATGGGTTGCAATGCAATCTTCCTCTGAATAATAAATCACTGTTCTTTAAGTGCCAGCTTTGACCTTTTCTGATTGAAACTGTAACACATCATCATAAAATAATGTCAATGTGTTAGAAAATCATCTGCCCCATGAAGAGTGGTTCTATCTATGGATCCTTAAAGATCTGGCTCTGATCATAATGACTCCTCAGTTACAAAAGGGTGACACCTGACAAACTGTCCTAAAAAAACAGCAATATGCTACCCTAGAATAATTATGTTATTTCAAGAGTTCTGCTTCTGGAAATATCTCAAGATACAAAGGAGGCAAGCATATACAGTGATGAGCATTCTCAAAGGTAAACCCAGAAACTTCTCTTCAAAGAGATTCTGTTGTCATTGGTGTTAGTCAGTATGAATATTGAAATGAGGTCTTTCTTTAAAGATACTGGTGTTTTTCAGATCAAACTGCTCTGAAAGCTCCCCACTGCTATGCTTGCATCAGGTTTTATATATAACAAAACTTATTTTGGTCAAAATGTTTGATTTCATTTTCCCATCATGTCTCTCTGGAAAATTATTAGATTTTCATATTATTTTTATTCACTTTGAACAGGGACTACATAAATGAAGAAGTTATTTGGGCTGGATTTCTTATTGTCAATTTATTCTGGTTTTCGTGTAGTCCTTTAGCATATGGCTTTTCTACAAGGTAGTGACTCTGTAGTTGTTTTATTTATTAAAAATTCCAGATAATGAAAGTAGTTTTCTCTGAAAAAAAAAATCCAAATTAGTGCGTATCCGTGTAGGACTCTCCAGACAATATAAACTACCTATGACTTACAGACTTGTATGTATGAGTTATGAAAAGAAGCACAGTGCAATTTTTCCTTTCCTTCTTTCCCTGCTTTATCATGTCATGCTTGCACTTAACCTTTACTTATTTAATCCCACTTTAGTCATAATTGCATGCTCTCTGCTCCATTCATTTGGCATCATTCAATTTTTCTGTGATCTTCATATTTTGCAGTATTGGAAAGTAATCTTACAAAAGTTTCAAATGTTTCATCTACTTGCATTATGACACAAGAATAAAAAATATCACCAAGGAAACGGTAGACTTCAGAGACAATTTATTCTTTTAAGTCAGACCAAAGTTTAATTTAGTTGAAAATCCTGGAAGACGTAATTCCTCACAAAGTCAGTAATGTTCTTCTCATTACCTGGTAATGATAGTCTAATTCTATCAAAAGGAATTTTTAGTAATATAGCTGCATGTCTGAAACTTAACAATTTAGAATGAAGATGACACCATCCAAAAGCTTAAGAAAACACATTAACTGAAGCTAGAATAAATCACCAACAAAGAACATTGTCGTTTTCTCAGCTAATATTTCACCCTTCTAGTCTTATCCCAATATAGCTTTTACATTTTTAGGTAGTGGCACGTAAGTGATCAAAAAGTCCAATCCCCCAGCAAGGGCAGAAGAGGTCACATTTAGAAGTTTGCTTTAACTTTTGGCCTTCTTCCTTTTTTCCTTTACATCTGTCAGGTATCGTTCTGCTTTTCTGTGTAGCTTTACCATATTAAACTCTGTGGTAGTAAGGATGAGACAAGAAGTGCTAATTCCTGGAGATGGAGCACATTCTTTCATGCAACATTTGTATATTATCCATCATAGCGTGTCTTACAGGTTACTGCAATTGGTTTGTGACTTGTGATTAAACTATATTAAAATACGATTGCAGTTCACCTCCTATTGCAGAGTAGTCATCAGTGGCAACAATTTAAAAGAGCTTTACTCTGCATTCAGATTTAGATTACATACTGAAGTGAGGGGAGAGGGAGCTGACTATCTTTACAGGTTTTGCTGTATTTTCTTGCCAAGTATGAAGATATCAAAAATCAGATGTGATAGAAATTTATGGTGCTGCAGTGATGTGATTAATCTGTACAATGGACACTATTCAAATCAACGTTTTTATACAGCTAAAGGAGGATATGAATCTGCTGTATTGTAACACCAACATAAAAAGAACACATCACATCAAATAACTGTAATGCCGAAATATACAGGACTGTAACCTTTCTACAGAATAGTGTATGCAAACCCCACCGTATTTACAAATACAGCCTTTAAAAGATATGCTAAAAGGTATGTGTTCTTTCTACTGCAATGTGGGAATACATAAAAATGGAACCCAGTTGCTCTTGTGAATTCATTTGCTGCTCAGACATGACTGGATTTCAAAATGTTTGGCTTGTATTTCAGGTTATTAATTTATATTATTAACTGCATTCATAGGGTACAAAAAAAATCTTTCAGACTGAGTTATAAAAAATTTGTTACTCTCCGCTAAATGCACACTTGGAAAAACAAGGAAATCTATTAAACCTTTCATCTGCAGACTATTAAAGAAGTATTTGTTTTTTAACATTTCCCCTTTATTAATATTTTTTCTTCCTTAAAAGCAAAATATGGCAAGGAAGTTCCAGTTCTTATATGCTTTTTGATTATTCTTCCATACACTGAGTTAATATGAAAATGCCTGAAAGTTAACATTTCATTTTACATTCTTTTAATAAAGAAAATAAATTTTGTGATTCATTTTATGGACCCTTAAAAGTGCTATGCATATTGGCTACAGCTCAAAATCAGAGCTGAATTTTCTTTAAAATAACAGAAATTTAACCTTAAAATTTAACCCATGATAAGCAGATTATAACAATACTCATTCTGAAGTCTGAGTTTTCATCTTAATTTCATATGATGCCTTGTCAGCAAAATTAAATGTCAAGTCCTCCCAAATAATTTGACTTTGTACCCAGTTATTCTGACCATACTTGTTTAAACTTTTTGTTTGCCATTAATGTAGTCTTCATCCATCCCCTGTGTGATTTAAATAAGACACAGACATATTTTCACAAAATATCTGCATCCTCTTGCAACTGGAATACTCAGACTATGGGGAATGTCTTTCCTTTCTCTTCAAAACCAAACAATCAGTAGTTATAGTAACAAAGATGGAAGGATCTATTGTAATAATGACAGCACTTCATGATAAGTATTTTGCAGCTTTGTAGATTTTTGACAGTGATAGCTCTTCTCATATTCTCTCCATATTCATGTCTCAAGGAAGTCTTTGCTTCATCAAAGAATAATTCTTTCATAAGATGCTAACTGTGTATCTCTAAGTGGTTGCAGTCTAAACATCTGCTGAAACTTGTAAATTTAAGTAAGACCTTAAGCAGGATTGGTGCTGCAATTGCTTCCCTTTGTAAATTCTTACTTTCCATATGTTTCTAGTCTAGGAGTGAAACTATGCTCCTGTAATTATATTAAAAATATCATGGACGTGTGGCAGATTACCAAGTTGCTTGAGAGCAAGCACTGCTTACAGGACGATGTGAAAAATGATCCAATGGACTGATGTTTGCATGCGTGTATAAACTTTTAAGAGGTGACATTTTAAAAGCAAGACAGTATGGTGAAACGTGACTAGTCTGTGTGTTGATTGCAGTGTTACTTCCTGTTTTTTGAAATAATTAGCAATGACTGAATATTTGTAAAACATTCATAAGAAAAAATCCTGAAATTTAATCTTGGGAATTCAAACATGGTATGATTTTTATTTTGTTTTTCTTCCACACTGTTCATCCTAATATTAGGAGCCTATTCTACTTATCTGTTAGGAATAAAGAATCATAGAATCATGATGACAGTGAGAGAGATTCGTCAGTTAGTGTGTTTTGTTCTTTTCAACGGCAAAGTTCTGGGTTGATCTTGGAGTACAAATCCCAAAGAAATGCATTTTACATTTGTAGGTTGGGCTTGATTTGATATGATCTGGAGTTCCTCATGAGTTCATTCCACTGTCTTAAATCAGCTCCTGAGAGAGATGCCTAGATGAAGGTGCTTTTAGAGTTACTACACAAGAGATCTGTGTCTTCACAAATGAAAACAAATGCCCTATAGTTTGGACACTGTTTGTTGACATACACAGTGCAAAGTTCAGTTGTGTTATAAAATATGCATTCTGGTTAACTTCGAACAAAAACAATTTACGAACTACAATATCAGCTATAGAACTAATTCAGTGGATAATCTGGAGTAGCAAGAAATAAATTAAGCCAATTCAAACAGTGACCTGGAAACAGGCCTGATTCTCAGTCTGTCCCTCAATTTGCTTGAACAAAACTGATGCTAACTTGAAAACTATCCCTTCTTTAAACTGTAAAGGTGAAATTAGGATTGTGCTACATTTTTCTGGCAAAATGGAGCCGTATTTTTTTCTGCCTCATTATAGGTATCTGAGACAGTTGAAATAAATGGTGTTATCTGAGGGGATAGCAGCGATGATGATCACGGGGAAAGCAATCAGAGAGATTTTCAAACATCCTTGATTAGTAGAGGGCAAATACATTTTAAAGGATATAAATCTAAGAGAAGGTTGTTGTGAAATGGAAAAAACTGCAGTAGTAGCAATAGGTTTGGAAAATCAACTTTGGATTTATTATAGTTAAAAACCCTAAGGCTCTCTGCCTAACACACATATGATAGAGAAACTTAACAGATGCTTTAGTAAGGGACTTGAATATAAATCAGTTTAGGAGCATTAATCTGTGCAGAGCTGAGTTTAGTTTTTTTCTAAAGAAAAACTTCTGAATTAGAGGAGTTAAGTGTGTTTTTCCACTCATCCCACTGTGAACTGCATAAGGTTTTACAATATAAACAGTTTAGGGAGTAAACTATCTTCAGTAGCGCTAAGTCTGTGTGTGGATAGCACTGATTCAGCACATTCCTACTGGATTCAACTGCATTTTTGTAAAGATCTCTTCTCCTTTCTCCATTTGCTTAGTTTTACTCAAGCTAATCTTAGCTAATCTTTTCCCTTTCTGTGAATGTAAAAAATTGAAATATATCATTTTAATGTGATTGAAATCAGTAACGGTTACCACGCAATGCTCTCTAAGGCATTTTGTTCACAATGCCACAAGTGAAAACTGGCATGTTTGCCTTTAAACATTAACTGTCCTTACCACTATGTTTCCTATTTTAGGTAAAATTATCTCAAGTATTACATTCTGAAATATAAAAAAAGAAACAATGCATTTTTATTCCTTCACCCCTCAGCCATGTTAGAAATCATATCTGTTGCCTACTTTCCTTCTGATTCATTTTCCAATTATTTTCAACAAAGTGACTACAGGAATCACTCTCTCCTCAGCACTGAGAATCCAGCAGAATTTTCAGTTGCATTTGTTATATTTTGAAGTCTGTTACTGCTTTTGGTATTATCTCCAAGCAACTTCCTTCTCCTTTTTACGCATTGTTGTGAACTCCAACATTTCTCAGCATCATCAGTTCAATGTCTCTTCCTTTTAAGTCCAGTTGGCTTATCTTTCTTAGACTAGTCTTGTAAATTAGTTTATAAACAGCAGTGCATGTTTTTATCATGCTTTCAGAAATGTATGTTAATTCCAGGATGTGGAGAGGTTTTGTAGAACTGAAAAAATATGTGGGTTTCGTTTGGTTTTTTTTTAATCATAGTGGGATGATAAACCTTAATATCTGAGGTCTAGGCTTTTTTTCACTTTTTATTTGATTTCTTTGAATTGCTTGTTGAGTGCGGTATTATGCTGGACAAAATATTTCAGAATTATCCACAGTGAATCCTTTTGAGGTATAGTAACATTAGAAATGGGAGATTAATGGATAAAATAATATATATTATACACTTTTGCTTAAGGGTGCAATGACATGAAGAAAGGTTAAGATGGAAGACTCTAAATGAAAATGCATGAGTTCTGCAGCTTCCTAGAGAAGAATGCCAACAGAATACTAAAAGCTTTCTTTCTGGAAGGATCATGTATATTTCTATCCCCACTAAAAATGTGTCTTTCAATTTTATTTCAATACTTTAGAATTAGGAAAAGCCTTTGTAAAAATCCCGATTTTTTTTCCTTGATTGAGATTAAAATTGGAATAGTTTGCTCTGACCTTTTAAAATATGTTGCTCTCCATGTTTATGTTTAGATTTAATACCCTCTGGAGCAAGAACTAAAATATATCCACGACAAATCCATAGCTGGTTAGCAGTTCTTGTCTTTGTCATATCTTATTAGCAGACTTAGCTTATAAACATGTTTTACTAATGACTGAATTGTCTTCGTTTGTTCAATTTGTAGAAAGGAGGTTTCTCTTCATAACAAAGTTTTTAACATGATAAATGGTTGTGAAATGAAGTATAAATTTCAGACAAGATTTTAAGTTTTAAAAAAAGCCATGTTGGAAGAAATGTCATAGCAGCATACCAGACTTTTTTAGAATCATAGAAAAATCCAGGTTGGGAGGCATCTCTGGAGACCATCTGGTCCAACCTTCTGTTGAAAGGTTATTCCTGTCAAACAGAGGCTAGAATATTTCCAGTGAGGGAGATTCTACAACTTCTCTGTAACTTATTCCAATGTTGTTTTTTTCTTGTAATGAATTGTTTTCTTATTTCCAGACCAGTATTTCCCCTGAAGCAGCTTAAGCCCATTGCCTCTTGTCCTGTCAGAATGCATCCTTGTGAAGAGAGTACCTCCATCATTTCTATAATTACCTTTTAGTTACTGTAAGTTTGTGATTGATTTTGTGGTTTTTTTCCCAGAGCCTTCTCTTCTCTTGGATGAACAAAACAAAAGTCTTTCCTCCTTCCTTCACATGCCAAGTTGTCCCACTGTCTGATTATCTTCGTGGCTCTCTGCTGTGCCTTTTCCATTTTTTATTGTGTCTTTGAAACAGGGGGATCAAAACTAGACAAAGTATTCCACGTGTGGCCTGACAAGCGTTGAGTGGAGAGGAACGATCACATCCCCTGATATTTGTGGCTGTTCTCTTGCGGATGTAGCCCAAGATGCTGTTGACAGTCTTCACTGCTGGGGCATACTTCTGGCTCATTCTCAACTTGCTGTTCCCCAGGACTCGCTGGTCATTTTCAGCCAGGTGACTCCTCAGCCTGTACTGTTATTTGGGACTATTGCATTGCAGCTGTGGGACTTCAGATTTATCTTTATTGAACCTCATGCAATTGAACCTTCTTGCTGGCCTGATCTACTAGCCTATTGAGGATTTTTTCTCCCAGTTTAGTATCATCTGCAAACTTGGCAAGATTGCGTTCACTCCTGTCATCCAGCTTGTTCTTAAGAATATTGACTACTATTTGGTATTGATTCTTGAGGAATTCCACTGCCTAGGGCTTTCTTCTTGGACATATAAATACTGCTTAGATCACAGTGTTAGCTTAGACGGTAGTTAGCACAGACTGTGCTAGCTCCTTTTCAAGTTGAATCCTCTGTCAACATCCCTTTCCTATGTGGAACACAGAGGCACGTAGCCAACACAGAGGAGTAAAAGAGGAAGGTTTGGGTGTGAAAGCAGTCTGTTTTCTGGCATCAGCACCATAAAGACTACAATGAGATTCAGATTCTATACAGATTTTCAATAATACAATTCAGTTCAAGTATTCATAATAAATTCAGAAGAAATAGTATACCCTACATCTCACTTGTTGGAACACTTATCCAAGATTTGTAAGAACCTCTTCCCAGTGAAATACGAGTCTTCCTATTGACATACTGAAATATGTTATTATTTGGCCCTATTTAAACAGGCTAGAAGTAGAAAACCTAGCCACACCAGGATCAGTTGTGAGGGATGTCTCTCTTCTGCTTATGCAGTTCTACTTTGTATGGATACTCATCTAGCCTAAAAATAATACTAAAAGGTACTGGGTTAGGTCATCACATGGAATACGGTATATCCAGGTGCCAGAACACATTTAGATAAATGCTTGACTTGAAAGAAATCCCTCTGGAGACACTGAGGAGCTTCATGCAGAAAAACGAGCCCCATCATTGTTGGGAAGCACAGGGAGACACTGCAGCTGGTTCCATTTCACTTGGATACCTCAAATACTGATGTGTTGGTTAAAAACATATTTCCTACCTCATTTCTCTGAAAGAAGTCCCAGTATTTTTCACTGTCAGAAAAGTACAGCAATTTAAACTCAAATTATGTCAGCTATCCCGTTATTTATCCAGAAAAAGCCCAAACTTTGAAACCAGGTTCCCAACAGTAATGATCTCTTACTTTATCATGTCCTAAGAGATGCCTATAGGCCTGCCTTTGGAGACATAAAAATTGCCTCTCTGAAAAAAATTGGTTTATCTTTGTAAACATATCTAAAGGCTTTTATTGAAATAACCAATATATTTCATACTACTACTACTACTACTATTTATATACTCCCTTTACTTAGACTTGTTAATTAATACTATATGCCACGGGACTCTTTGTAGTGATTTTTAATCTCTTTTAGTAGTTGGTCAAAGAAAATGAAGATTTATTTATGTAGTCTATTTACCCCCTATTGTATGTAACCTTCACACAATAATCAATTCTGCTACAACTATGGATCCTAAGTCTACCACTCAAAGGTCAAAAGTGAGAAAAATTGATCATCTGTTGTATACCTGTATATCAAGATATATAGTCTTTTTTCAACATGCTTCTCATTAACATTTCTAGAACAACAGTTTTTTAATAGAATTTTGTCAGCTGAAGTCTAAAATCCTAACTTTTTCACCAGAATTATACCAGAATTTAAAAAGTACAGTTGGAAATTACAGCAAGCTATTTTTACTATGAGAGGAACCTGTTAGTTACAGAAAGAGAAATCAACCATTATGTCATTTAGAAGTTTTTACAATTAAAAGTTTTATTCCTAGAGGAACTGAAAGACAATTAAATGAAATGCTAACAACAAATTAAATGCTTTATAGGTCAGTCATCCCATTAGGTCTCTTTAGGGAAGCTGTTCTCATATAAAGCATGCCATAACCTATTTGCATAATGATTCTATCTTAACTGTGCCTTCTGCTCTTTTATGGTGTGTTGTTTATCCTAGTGCATGGCTGATATAGTAGAATCACAAAAAAAGTAAAAGCTGCTATTTATGGCAGACAAAACATTGCACCATTCAAATATATTATGCAGGACAGTACCCGAACTGCAAATATGATTTAACACATGGAGACATTATACTCCCCTCATTGCAGTAGCTTAATTGTTTGAATTATATACACTGTTACCATCATTGTTTTTGTAAGATTACACACACAAAAGCAGTTCCAGCTAGAGCATGTGGAAGCTTGTGAAAGAAAAGATTTCTAAAGACACTGCTAATGGTCTGAGCTTGTTTGAAAAAGCAAAAACCTTTCCATAGGGGAAAAACCTACTTCTGAGAAATGCTCATCTCTGATACACACCGACACAAACACTCTTTCAAATTTTTTGAGGGAAAGAAATTTCATAAAATGAGTCTTGATTTCTGGCTTAGGATTATAGGCTAGTTATTTAAAAGATTGGCTTTGTCTCCATGGGCAGAAAGCGAATACCTAAAAATCTTGACATGCAGTCAGAAAGCTCTGTCTCTTTTTTTCTTAGTATTATTTTTTTTTAAAACTATATTGTTTTCAAAAGGTAGGGAAGAAATGTAAACAAGTTCATATTATTAGCACTAAAATTCACAACAATGTCAAACTACTTGATGAGCTGTGGGGAATTCCTAAAGCTTATTTTCATGGAAATTTAATTAAGTCGCTCTGGTTTGTGTATAACCTCAGAAAACTGAGTCCAGAAGTACAAGGTGTCTTTGCTCCACTGCCTAAACAGAGCTTCTTGGATCTTAACACTATCAGTTGCATATGCAAGGTATTGGAGGTATATTTTGCAGGCTGTATGAGGATTTGCTGTGATAAAGCTGTGGGGATCAGAAGTCCTCAGTGGCCCAAACAACTGTTTCTTGCAGTTTGCCATCTTTAACCAGTTAACTACAAAGTCAGTCAATTTTCAGTTGCAACACAAGGGAAAAGAGTTCAAGAACAAGGCCAAACCTCCTCTTTCTGTAGGAGATATCCATTAGACAGGTTTTCCACTCAGCAAACTCTCTCGAGCAAGC
Organism: Tringa tobata; assembly: GCA_033628505.1. Taxonomy (NCBI): domain Eukaryota; kingdom Metazoa; phylum Chordata; class Aves; order Charadriiformes; family Scolopacidae; genus Tringa; species Tringa tobata. Next base: position 10,531,922 of record JAHREE010000559.1, on the reverse strand, counting down.
TCTCCCAATGTTACAGGCTGTACTGCGGCAAAACTTCTATTCAGGTTTTTCACAGATGTTCAGTTCTTTTAGGTATCTAATTCCTGAAACAGTGCTTCTTTGCTGTTTTGGAACTTGAAGAGAGTGGTTAAGTTTTCTATAAGGCCAGATACTCAACAGTTCAGAATAACTTCAAAAAATAGACACTAAAGTATAACAATTTAAAAGTGGCTTCACTCGGGAGAAGATTCTCAGATTTTTAAGAATATACTAATTCTTAACTTCTTAATGTTTCAAGTATCACATTGTGTGTAGCCTTTCTGCTCTTTTGTTTATGCAGCAATGAGTTTTAGACTGTCTTGAAATACCGTAATTGCAAGCAGAGTCTTAATGTATATTCTGGCATATGCTGCAAACTTCTGCCTCAAGTGTCTTGGTCCTGTAGTTCTTAATACTCAGATATGCCACTTTTTGTTTGCCCTGGATTCTGTGCCTGGACCACTGTCGATCACAGGATTGAACTGATCCTGCTGATTTTATTATTGAGGAATCTGGATTTCGCTTTGTAGGGAAGTCCCTTCATGGACGTGAACCTCTCCTGAGGTTGCCGTGAAGTCTTATTTCTCTTTTCCAGACCTTCTTGAAAGCATGTCACCCACAATACAGCCAAGCGTAAGTCAGTATCAATTCCAGTTGGAAAACTTCAAGACTGGATCCAGAAGTATCAGAGGCAGCCAATATCTTTGCTGCCGTTAGCCAAAACACAGATCTTACTATCTATATTTTGCCCGAGTATCAGCAGGATTTGGACTTCTCTCTGTACAAAAATGCTGGAAGTTGATAACTACCGTATAACCTTTACTTTAATGAATTATTCCCTTCCAACTAAATGTGCATTTCTCAGCATGAATATGACACTAAATGTCATGCAAATGAATTAAGCAATTTCCTCCAGAGGCCTGAAATAACTTCCTTCTGTTACTAAGGAATTTCAAGGAACATCCTCTGGTGGACCTTAGCAAATTAAATAGATCACTTTTGCTGTCCTGGTGTCTCAGACCTTCTTCCTCTCAGCATATATCCAGTATTTACCTTTCCTCTTCATAGTATGCAAATGTTTGCCACAATTTTAAGTTTAAAAGCAAATAAATCACTACTCATTGTGGAATTAAAGACATGATCTATGGATAAGGTTAGTGTATCCGTTTAATGTGATGCGAGTGGTGATTCAGTCTCATACAGACAATGATGTTCTCTGACCAGATGTGTTTTATATACTTCTGGGCTGACATTGTACTTGAGTGCACCTTTGTAAAAGGCAGCACTACTTAAACCTGTGCTGTTAAATGCTTAGGTTTCTATGTTGAACCGTTTCATACTTGGAAGCATGATACTACTGCTGTTTACAGTGACAATTTGTTTCCAGACTTTCATCTCTGAATGTTTTGCCTGCATGGAAAGGGAAGGTTCTGTATAAATTGTTTCCAGCATTGTTTTTGGAATAAATATATATCCAGGGGAAGTTTCTAGTCATGGCTGTAGTTACTACAGAGTTCCATTTTCTTGATTTCTCTTCAAGTCAAGTGCACCAAAATAAGGCTTCCCTTACTTCTTTAGCTCATGTATAGCTAGAATATTTGCAGCATACCCGAAATAAGTCTTGTTGATTTACAAGTACATTCTTGCTGTAGTCCAAACTGTTAAGTAATGAATAGATTATCTAACTTGCTCTTAAATGTGTCCAGTCATGGAAAAGTCCTGTAACCCTGCCATCTGTCAGGAATGATGTAGGTGTTACCTTCTCAATTTTGTCTAGGATGCTAGACTGTGACCCTTTCTGTTCTAATTTCTAGGTGATGCTGAGTATTCAGACGTTAAAATAATTTAATACACTTTTTTTTTTAAGTTCTATAGCATATTCAACATTCAATTTGATCCGCTTTCTGACAGAGTATTTAATGTGCTGCTGCTTATGAATGGAAAATCAGGAGGTAAAGATGTATATATTAGATCGGCATGTTTCATCATGCTCCTATGCCAATAAGCCTCAAGTTTATAATGTAACACCTTCTATCTGTGCATCATGTAAAGTTGTAGAGGAAACTCTTTTTTAGTCCAATAAATTATTAACAGTGAGGGAAGAGTGCTCTTTCTGGTCATTTACTTTCATGCCATTCAAGACAGACACTAAATATGGAATCGAAAACGCTAAGAATTAAATTAGCAGCATAGTTTCAAAAAGCCTCTTTTACTTATTTAATTGTTCAGCATGTATTTTCCCATAAATCAATCATCATTTATGCTACTGAATTTTTGCTTACATATTATACTTCTTTTGCTATTTTAAATTTTTTTTTAATCTGATTTCTCATGCAGAAAAAACTTACTACATAAGAAATAAAGGGTAAAATAGGTAAACCAACTGATATACAACATGCAGGCTGGGGTACATTGTGCTGGATTATGCATCTTCAAAGACCTTCTCTGAAAGTGTATTATAAACAAGACTTTTTTCAGGTTAAAGTGATAAAAATTACTACGTAATTTTGTAATTACTATGTAATAATGTACATATGTTTTTCCCAACTTATTTAAAACTAAGGATGTTTGCTGAAGCTCTATTTTGTCTACAACATGCTGCATATTTTAGACAATTATTATTATGTAAAGCATATCATAATTGATATGATCAGTCACTGGTTTTAAAAATTGATTGTCTAGCGATTAATTAGTTCCAGACTATCTTTGTAACAGTACATGATACCAAATACAGTTTATGCATGAGATATTATTCTAGAAGTATGTCCCAATGCTTGGATTTACTTAATTTGAAGACAGAAATTTGTGTCGACACCTTGAAAGATTGTAATGCTATGGCTGGTATTACAAAAAGAACATTCTGCCAGGTTTTGATTCATCATTATTAACACTTAGCATTCAAAGCAGCACATAAAAATACCAGGCCAAATGTTCCAGAATCTCAATGTTTTCCTCTGTTGATATCAGCAATGTCTTACCAGTTTTAACACACTTCATTAATGAACACCCCATGCCAGATGTGCCCCTGTTTAAATGCCTAAAAATAACTCTTAAGTTGTTCCCTAGCAAATGCTAAGCTGACATAAAGATGAGCTTATGGCAATAATTATATAGCTGCCTTTAAGGTTTATGTTGCGCTTGCAATTGAACACACAATTTGGGTTTTTTACACTGAGAATGGTCTTGAGGCTACTACCTAGGAATATTAGAGAAAACTCACAATGTAAAGAGAGAAAGGCATACAATTAATTTTGTGTAAGAGTTATACTTAAAGCAGTGAACAGACGGGCAGTTTTTAAATCTGAAAATCCTATCACTTGCCAGCTGTATTATGTTACATATAGCATGTCTGTCTCAAATACAGAAAAATCCTACTTGAAAAGTTAGCAGGTATCAGGAATATTTTGCCAGTTCTTTCTACTGTTGCAGAAAGAGTAATTGCTGTTTCTAAGAAAATAGCATGTAGGATGAGCGAGAAGCTGATATTTAGTCTTTGTTCAGAGGAGGGAGGGAGAAAAACATGATACGGAATAAAATAAAGCCTTACTGAAATTTCTTCCTGATGATTCATTTAACATATGAAATGACTAACTTATTTTGAAGTACATATATTTGTTTAACCAGTTCCACTCTCCTATGTGCTTTTGAAATTTAGGCCTGTTTTCTCTATGTGTTTTTCAACCTGTGGATGGCGTCCACAGAGATTCTCTCAGGAATGACAGGTGTTACCCCGCTATAAAATAATATCTATTCTAGGTAATATCATCTGTGTTGGTAACAACACTGTTTTGCAATGTTTGTGATGATGACATCAATGTGTAATGCACATTGCCACAGAGGGTTTGCATTGTTGCTCTTCTGTATTGCTCTGCCTGCAGGGAAGGCTTGTTTGTAATTTTCCAAATATCAGTTTACAAGGTCAAGGAAACAAGCAGAAGAAACAGTCTTCAAATACTATCAGCTTGTGTCTGGTTATACCTTTATTATTCCACAGAAAATAATTTAAGATCTTGTTGTCATCCTGTTGTAAGCAAAATACTATTATTCACAGGTTTATATATTGGCTGTGGACTTTAGGTTCCTCTCTTTATACAATATTTTTGTGAGTAATTTTTTATGATTCATTAAACTTAGTGTTCCATGGTAAATATCCAAAGCATTATGTGGCACAGTCAACTTCTTTAAAATATCTAAATAGAAACTATTAACATATTAACTGGGAATATTACAACTGAAGTAAATGAAGCAAATTTTAAATTATTATTCTTTGGACAGTCAAAATTTCCACCCGCTCTTCAAAGTTTGCAGCTGGAAAGATTTGAATTTAATTTTTTTGAATGAGCAGAGGAAAGATGATCAGAAAAGTAATTGTACAAAGTGGGGAGTGACACATTTGGCCAATTGATCCATCTTTTCCACTTCTGTCCCAAACGTATTAGGAAACCATGTCTAGATAAGAGAGCTATCTCCTGTTCCTGCTGTGTCTGTCCAGAGTCTCTGAAGCTATTAAAGAGCAAAATATCTTTCAGATTTTAATTCGCTTTGCAATACTGTTCTTTAAAATAACATCAAGTGATGATGCAAGAAAAAGATGCCCAGAAATCCGCCTTTCCCACACCTGAGAGTCACTAAACATCTTATGCCTTGGAGAACTAGAGCAAGATAGAGATCCACAGGGGTTAACAACATGAATGGTGTCAGTACATCTGCAGGCACAATGCCGCTCTCCTGCTGGATAGTGGAGGGTGTGTGTGGGAGTTCTGGAGTAAGCTAGTACTGATGGCTTCAGGATTTTTCCTCTTGGTTTTATTCCTGTCTTGGCCTACATTGTGCTATAGAACAGCCCCTGTTTGCCTGGCACTGCTGGTCATGAGATGCCCCAGGACAGCTCCTGAGGTGACTGATTGATTCAGCTTGATGTAACCTATCAGTCGCTTATGGCTGTCCCCATTAACAGCTTTGCTTATAAATTCATCCTTAACGAGTAGTGAGCCCCTTCAAAATGTTTAACTGTAGTGTCTTCTTTTTTAAAACAATGTTTCTTGCTAAGTACCAGAAGAAGAAAAAAAAAATTCAGAAAAAAATGTTAAAAAGAAAAAAAGCAGATTCTTTTCATAGTATTGGAGTATATGGGTGTTATGACAAAAGAAGATAAAGTAATTTATAATTACTATTCAAAATATGCCTCTGTAAAAATTTGGAGCAAGCCAAAAAGTTTTGTCTTGACTAATTAAATGTCATCCTGTTAGTATTTTGTCTACCAAAGACTTTTAAGAGGGTAGATGTGTGAAGATGTTTGGAATAATTTCTAAGAAGTATGAACACGGTCATGAGTATTAGTGTGTGAAAATACAGGTGGTGTTATACAGAAGTGGAATTGGAAAGAGAAAACTGTATATATCCTAACTAAATTTCATATGTTGAGGAAAGAAATGGGGGGTGGGAGGCGTATGTCGGAATGTCCAAAGCAGCCCTTTGCAACAGCTTGGATACAGTAAACAGGAAAAAAATTTCTCATTTTTAATGCTTTTTCCCATTTTTTCCACAAATCTGGAAAGGAAGAGTCGCTGGAATGTACACTACTTTTTAAATTAATATGAAGAGCCTTAAGATTATTTTTATGTAAATGTAATTTTTAATAACTGAAAGTACCAGTGGCAGTATTAAAGCCCTATGGTATCTAACAGATAACAAAACAATAATTAAATGTGTACACCAACCATTTTGTTTTTACAACAACATTCCAATGCCCAAACTTTAATAACAAACAAAAGAAGTTTAGAGTTTGGAACATGTTGGAGAATTAATCTCTGTTGTATTTTATTTGCAGCTCTACATTAGTGGTCAAGGACTAAAGGATTAATTCAGGAGGGAGGGCCCAGTTTAATCTGCTTTTAAACCAAGATGAGAATTTAGCACATGCAGAGAATCTGGCTGTCCTGCTTTAGACTTACCACATCACTTTCTGTGTCACCAAGGAAGTATATTTTGAGAACATTTAATCCTTAAAATGATTTAAGATTAAAATATGCTTCTGAACTCCACCTTTCAACTCTAATACTAGTATTAGAAGTGGTTACAGTGAGATACCCCTAAAGCCTACAATTTGTATCGATAAATGTTTTTCCAGATCTTTTATATGGTGTGTTGCCCAAATACTGTCCTTGCACATGCTTCCCGTTAGCATCCATACAAGAGAATGTCAATCTTATTGGGTCATTCTCTGAGGAATATACTACTTTGAGTGCAAGCGATCTTCATTCAATCTTGTCCAGAAAAATTCTGAAGATTTATTATGACAAAGCATAATGTAGATAGAGATAATCCAGTATTTTGTCTCTTTGAAATAAGAAAACACCTACTGTAAAAAATAAATAAATTAAAAAAATTCTTCACGTCTTTCATTACATAAGAAAATGAGAAAAAACATCTGGAGTGATCTGTGAATTTAAAGGTGCAGCAAATTCCTCTGTTGGCTCATTACACCCATTATCTGTCTTCATCTTCTGCCCTTTTTCAACTGAATCATATACTATGTCCTCCTGGACTGCTGTTATTCTCTGCTTCATTAGCTGCTAATGAGTTGAGATACACAACAGCATGCAGCATGTCTTCTTTCTTTGTTCTTTTTTAACAGTTACTGAGGTGTTGGAGGCTTTTTTTTTTTTTCCTGTTAGGTAGAGGGCTGGTGGTTTGAGAGGGAGAACTTGGACATAATATCCAGCTCAATACTCACAGATTTAATTGTTCTTACAGAAGATTTTTGGATGAAAATGATCTTGATTCTTTTAATCATAAAGATCTATTTGATTCTGTCCTCAGTGAATCTTTTTTTATTAAGAGCTGTAAAATGCATGGTCTCATAATTTAAGAATGATAATGAAGGTAAATTGAAGTATTCATTTTTAATCCCTATTCTGATGTTGATTAGCACTGGGAATGATGACTCACACCTACTCTGCATGTCTGTTTATAGACTGACATTTTAGTTATTTATAAGAAAAGGTATTTAAGAAAGGATTCTGTAAGGAAGTATTGGTCTTCAGGTTTTGGTTGTTTGTGGAATTGTTTTTTGTTTGTTTTTGGTTTTTTCCCAATTTGCTTCTGAAAGCAGGAAAAAAGAAGAAAACAGCTTTGAAGTGCATACTGTCTTCTAGTCTCTCCAAAATGAAAACGTCAATAAGGAAGTTATACCCCTTGTAAGTTCTGTGACTTCTACAGAAAAAGTAACGGACTCTGTAGGTGTAGGTAGGTTCTACCAAAGTGATTTCTTAACTGGAAGCCATGGTAATTCTGCAACAGTGGAAAAAACAGTAAGACCTTTGGTACTTGGAAACACTGACTCGTTATTGGTATCATGATCTGAAACAATAATCAATTTTAAATGCATAACACAAGATTATGATGGTATTTTAAAAGACCCTTAGTTTATACTGTCCAATAGTGTCCTTACTATCTCCAGAAACTATACAAAATTTAAATGCAACTACTTTAAAGTAACAAAATGTGTTTTAAAATATATAGTGATATAATTGACTCTTCCAATAATTTGTAAATTTCATGGCTGGAATTTTACTTTGTTAAGTATGTTTAAAGGTACAAATTTAATCCATGCGCTGTAGTAACACCAGATTATGAACCACCCACCCTTCTGTTGAATTTTGTCAGAAAAACTGATCTTTTTTTCTGTGAATACCTTTTTTTCTGCTAGTGTATTTCTAGTGCAAAATCGTTCTCAAGCAAAAGTAATTTATGTGCAATTTTTTTTCTTCTCTCCTTAAACTTCATAATGTAATGAAATGATTTTTGAAATGCAGGGTTTTTTTCATTGAATTAAATGCTTATTGCTTTATCACTTCCCTTGCATAGGAAGTGATGATGTGTAGATTTTTTTTGTAATTTCCAGTGCTATATACAAATACTATATATATTTTTTCATCCTAGACACCTAGAAACCCAGCCCTGCATTGACAAAGAGTCTGTGATGCAAAACTCACCTTCAGGTAAAAAACCCAGCATTTCCATTTACACCTGAAATCGGGCTTTTCTTACAGTCTTGTTAGCAAATTAAGTCCTGTGCAACTGCTCCTTCTTTAGGGCTAAGCATTAACACATTCTTTTAGGTCTTTTAAAAAATAATACGGAAAGAAGACATCCAAAGATATGACAGCCTTGACCTAAGGTTTATAACACATAGCAACAATAAGACTTCCGTTCTCCACTCCTTTGATGTGCAAAAGTAAGTTCAAATACTGTATTGCAGCAGTAGAGTAGACCTCAGACTGTGAGAGGAGTAAAGTTCTTCTTCCTCGGGTAATAAGAAAATACTTTTTATGAAACACTAAAGAAATGGGGCAAAGAAATCACTAACTAGATCAGATTTGACAGAGGTATGAAAATGAGTTAAAATAAATTGAATAAAATCTGAATGTGAATACTAAGAAATAGGAGTTGTCTGGGAAAAATATAAAAGACTAGGCTCAATAAAAAGCTTCAGAGGTAAAATCTGAAAAAATTATATTGAAATAAAATGAAAGTGTCTTTAAATTTCTCTAAATAAAATCTATTTCCAAAAAATACAAGGAATAGTGCACCACGAGTCCGTTGGCTTATCTAAATCTAGGATGTGAATTCTCACTTTAAAATAGTGTGCTTTTAGCATCTGCATTTTTTATATCTCATCAGGTTACCAGGAATACAAATAAATGAATTAATATGCTGCTTAAAATAAAAGAATCAGAAAATCCAAAGGGCACTTGTTTCCCATTAATTCATGACTCTATAGAATGTAGTACAGTATTCTATCAGTTACACATTCTGCAACAAGGGTTAGGTCTGTACGTCTCACAGAGGAAGAAAACAATGAAAGTAATTGCCTTGAGGAAATTATTCCTGTATTCTCTGCTCTCCTAAGTTCCTTTTTAGGATTCTGTGTGTTCCTATTGACTGAAGGCTAATAGTGGTACATATTTTTAATTGTTCAGCTGTTTTAGAAAACTAGAAAGGATAAATAAGAGGGTGAAAAAAATCTATTATTGGCCATCCTTTAAGCACTATTTATGTTTTATTTTACTTTAATAATTTAAATTGCAATTTGTAATCAATCTGTGACTGCTGATAGATCATGGCTGAATAATTTCTACACTGCCGATAGAAGATAGTATATGCTACAGCTAAAAAAAAAATAAATCCTCTTTAGGTCAGTCATGAGATAACTTTCAAAAAGATCTCAAAGAAACTTTACTCAGGCAACCAGTAAAATACTATTATTCATTACTCAGCAACAGACAGCACTAAGCTTAAAATATTACAGTTGGATATTAAAACTTTACCTTAAAAATTTCAATAATACAGTGTGGTAATTTTCTATCCCATTTACCATCAACTCTCCTCTGCTTATAATTCTGGCATGTGTTTAGGATCTAAGAATGGCTATTCTTCTAAGAGGGCATCTAACAAGCTTTGACACACAGCCTTTCAATGCCTGATGATGATAATGAAAATTTAAGTGGTTTTATATGAAAGATTTGAGTTTATGCAATATAGTACCTGTATGGAAGAAGCTACAAATGTCTTTGCCTATCAATATCTGTGAATTTACATGGGGACTATTTCTACGAAATTAAAAAAAGATACATCCGATATCCTTTTTTTTTTTTCTATAGGAAAGACATTTAAAAAGAACGAATGAGCCTGATAAGCAGTTTGAAAAGAGTGCATGAAAAAAATATGAGGATTAATAAAGCAGTTTTAGTTAATTGGTTATGTGAAAACATGACTGGAAGAAAGATTTTCAATATAGGGTGATTACTCCTGTATTATTATAGGCATCCTCAGAAGTAAGGCACTTAGGGATATTTCTCAGTTCATCTGTGTCTTGGTATCCCATGTACTGGGTGATGGAATGTTTCACCAGAGTTCCACCAACATTTGGTTATAAGAAAGAAATAAAGGAAAAAGAGTTAATGAAGGGTGGTTGGGAGAGTGGTTCTTAACTTCACACATTGCTGCAGAAATTTTTTCTGTTGCAGACACACCAAGTTCAAGATGTTAAAATTTAAAGTTTTAAAAGACTTACTTGGAAAGCAAATGCTCAGTTGGAGTGATAGTCTTCTATAAATATACATAATAATGCTTGGTATAGGTTTTCAACTCTTCTAATATTAAGGAGAAACATAAATTACGTTTTTTATTTTTTTTAATACAACTGTGCATGTGAGAGGCAATTTGTTTTGTGCTGATAGGGATGCTTAGAACAGAAGTTGAAAGAGCCAACTACTGCTGGCATGTCATAAGTATCTTATTTACCACAGGGAGCTAAGACAACCACTCTTTTGATGGACATTTTAAAAGCAGAGAAGCACTCTTTCTGAATTGAATGAAATCTCCCATAGCCCTAAGAAAAATTTTCTCTCTGCAAATTCAAGATGACCCTTCCTGCGTAATAATTGCAAAACCTACTCCCTGTCACATTGCATCCTCTCTACATCCAGTCATTGCGAGAAAACAAACAGTCATCAAGGGATGAAGATGAGAGGAGGGAATGTGTTTAATGGTATTTCAAAGCAGCACAGATCACTGTTTAGATGGGCAAGTTTCAGTTCTGCTTTCTACCCTTGATAAGAAAGCGAATACATGTAGATCTTCGCTACTGTAAAAGTTTAATTAAAAAAACCCCTCAGTCTGGAAGTAGAAGTTTTTACATGAAGTTGCTTGCACTCTCCAGTGCTGTTTTTATGGCCATGGCAGATAAGTAATTACATAAGATCAGCTTCACCGTCATGGTTCTGCTTATGAAGATAAAATTAAAAGTCCAATTAAGCACAGCTAGAAGGCATGAAGGAAGTGAAATAATTATCTTAGACTTCCAGTGCTAACTGAAAACAAAATGCATTGAGATTATCAATAATCTACCTAAACTAAATATAATAAAAGGAAATAGATAGAACCCCTTAGAAAACAAACTCACAGAAAAAAAATACCCAAAGTCATTAAATTTAATTTTTTATACCGAGAAAAACACCACAGTTTAACTTCTCTGCATGTTATTTTATCTTTAAATGAAATAACAGGTAATTAATTCAGTGTCTTCCACTCTGTTCAGATTTCCTTTCGCAATGTCTACTAGCTATTTTAAAACTGGTGCTTTTCCTTGCCTCACCTGGCAATGAAGTAGGTAGTTTCAAACATAAAGAATAGTGGAATATGAAATCATAAGCAAAAATTATTACTATGTTTTAACGTGGCTTACCAGTATGTTTCAAAACATTCATTTCAGGAAACGGGAAAGGTATATAACATGCTCAGAAAGAGAGAACTCAGATAATAATAAAAGTTAGTAAATCATAAATACAATAGTTGTCAAAAAAAAGAAATGTATTTTTCCTAATCATATTATTGCTGCTTGCTGAACAGATAACTTCTTTAAATCTGATTATGTATTTTCCACAAGTTAATTGTCTTTGATTTTTCATTAAGTCAAAAGAAATTTCACGTTTAATCTCTCTGGCTATGTATCAAATAACTTTCTTCAAAAAAAGTCCATCTAATCTTAAAGCTTTCATTACTTTCTTGAGTGCTATGCACTACTATTAAGTATAGAGAAATTAAATCAGAATTTTATTTGCCTTCCACGTAAACTTGCTTTTAAATGGAAGCAGACATGTTTTCATGTTTTGTAGGTCTGCTTCTTTTTAAGTTTTCCCATCTCAACTAGATTTTTGAAATGATTGTCAGTAAAGACAAGAGTATACCTAAAACCGATTCAAACTGTTCCAAAGTCCACCTTTAAAATTAAATATATTTTAGAAACACTGCATTTTGTCAAAATGGTTAAATAACACTGTAAGGATGTAAACACTTACAAGTTAAAGAAAGTACTTTATTCATGATGAAAGAAAAACTGGAGGCAAGAGAAGTTTAAATTTTTAGGGTCTTTCCATTCAGATTTAAAGTAAATGAATTGTCACATGGAAAGCTAGAGTTATTTCATAGTCTACTACTTATTGCCTAATTTCCCTGTAAGAAACAAAAACTTCTTTTCAGACTATTACGTTAAAAATTTAAACTGGATAGTTTCTTCTAGAACAAGTTGAGATCTGTATTTGTAGTCAGTTTTCTCTTGTGGAAGTTTTTGGTTTGGTTTCCCAGCAGGCACAAAAGGCCAACAGCTTCTTCCTTCGTTCTAAAAGGTCTGAACTTTGTTTGTGTGTTTAAAAATATCACCGGTCTCCACTACCAAATAAGTTTAAACTCCTGAAAAGACAGCATTACTTAAAAATGAGTGGCCTCAGAAAAAGGCTTGGATAGTCTTTTGGAAGCTCCATCTCATAAACTAACATTTTCTTTTTTTTTATTTTAGAAAAGAAAATGTTGTCATTTTATCATTCAATTTCAGTTAGTGGAAGTTGTTTGTTCTTGTTTCTGCCAGTTAAATGTATGACCTATGAGCTGTTTGGAAACACTCGTTTATTACATTATATTTCATTAATGCTGAACATCAGTATAGTCATGTCTGTATCATTTGAAGGTGTCATATTCAGTGTGTCAAAAGACAGGTATGTGACCTATCCCTGGATCTTACTGCTTTCCATGGAGTTGTCATCATGAAGCTTATATCAATTTTCATAGATTTACATACTGTTAATTAACTCTGAAATTCTGAGCACTGAAGCCTTTTATTTTCATATGCAAAAGTAAAATGTTCCCATCAGTATTTATCCTGGAAAATGAACAAGTCTGAAAAACAGCTTAAGCAGCCAAAAATACGCTATATAAAATTTGCATTGAGTCAGAATAGGGAAGAAAATCAATAGAGTTCTTATAAATTCCGTTATAGAGTTCTTATGAATTCCGTTAGCCCGTCAGTGACTTGCAATATAAGCCAGCATATTAAGTGCTTTGTTTTGACAATTTACTTATAAATAAATTTATACTTTCTCATCCCAGCAAAGAAGCATTAAAAACTCCCGCTTTGGCACATGTATCTCCCCTTTAACCTCTACCAGTTGTAGATATACTAACTTGTTGCTATTTTATAGATAGCATCCTGTCCTGTAAGCTTTTCAGTATCTCTCATTTACTGAAAACATGAAAACACATATATGCAGATGACATCAAAATGGAGATAAAGTGAGGCATAAGAAACAGAATTGGAAATATTTATAAAATAAATACAGTTTGTGCAAGCAGTGGCTGTATTTCCTACTGCAGATTTTGCACTCAGAAGCAGAATTGCAAGTATCAAGTGAGCTGTTTTATAAAAACTATAGAACATATTCCTGGCTAGCATACTGTGGCATGGTTACTCGGTGAGGACATCCTGATAGAGCCAGTTTGAACTGTGTTTTTAGAGCAATTATTTCAACATTCTGTTTGATGTCTACAAAAAGCTGTAGATTTGATGTATTTTCATCAAGCTCCAGGAAATATGTTTTTTCAAGAAATGTATAGTTATGCCTTTCAAATCAGAATAATTTTTCTATCCCTTGGTCCCATTTATCTGTCTGTTGGCCATAGCTTATAAATTGTAGCTTTCCCAAACAAGGAAGAAAATTATGTTTGCTTGTAGTAGCAGACAATTTTCAAAGCAGGCACAGCTTCAGCATTTCATATGGACTTGGATGTACTTCAGAGGAATAAAATAAAAATGAACAAGTATAAAAAGAAAATAGCCAACACAATCAAATAGAAAGTGGGTCTGACAGTGTTATTCTTTTGATAGCTCTGTTCCCAGACCAGAGTCAGTCCCTGCCTTTGGTGAGGTAATGTCTATATGTTTCTCCCTGTGCCTAAAGCACAAATAGCTCAGTGCAGATGGTCTGACTTGATCAGGATATCAGAAATACTTTAATTGTAAATTAATCTACAGTGTCAGCCTGTCAGTGTCATCTATGTCACCACCAACACTTTCCTGAGGTTTGCCAACAGCAGTAGGCCTGCTGTTGTGCCCGTTTATCTCAGTCATACTGAGGAAGAGTTGAAAAAGATGCTGTTCAGAGAAGACATTATTACAGAAAACACCCCAACTGAACAGTTCACAATGGCCCTTTCCAGTCTGAAGCTGGCTTTAAATCTGCCAGGATAGAGTGGTAATGATTTTAGCCACCTGGTAATGGTTTCCAGTCAGGAATTCTGTGACTTTTTTTGCTACAATTATTTATTAGAATTCAGAAACAGACATATTAGGGGAGGTATTACTTATTCTTAATTTTAGTGTAAAATTACATATATTGTCCCTAGATAATATTTGATATTAGTAAATTTTCACTGTTGATACTAAAATTAAACATATGCATCATTACCAGACTGTTCTGGTTATCCCCAGACAATAAAAACCTGGTATTTGTACTTCTTAAGAGTTTTTGTTCACCAATTTGTACAAGTAATTGTCATTGATACTGCTGCCCTCTACTACTTGTATTTTTCTACTGAGTTTTTGCTTTTATTAATAGTGTTTATTTTCAGCACTGTTAAGAGGAAAAGGTTTGGTTTGTTGGGGTTTTTTTGGTTTTTTTGAAAAGAGTGTTTCAGTCTGGAGATCTGATGTTACAACTTACTCTGAAAGTAACTTTATTCTTGGAGAATCCTTCCTGTAACTTAAATTTCAAAGTCAAATTGTTAACTTGACTCTCTTTTCCTGCCCTACTCCAAGTAAAGAAAAAATAGGTAAACAAATTTTGGCCTCAGTTTTGTAATCTTAAAGAGGGTAGGATACATCATTTAGCATAGTTGCCTTCCCTTTAGAAGGACTGCTCTTCTATGAAGCATAATCTCAGGGAACAGTATCTAGGATGTAAATATTTTTATTCTTTAAAAATAAGCTTGGGAAAGGGAAGCAGAATTGCTGAAAATAAAGAAGGTTTGACACAGAAAAACTGCACATCACAACAATCATGAAGTGTTTGGCTATCAATTTTTGACATGATCATGTTTGGTAGAGGTTCAAATAAGTTAAAACAATGTGAAAAACTGGTATAGTGCAGCCTAGTTGGTTAGTAGCTAACAAAGTTCTCAGTTTGTCCCAAAGTACAAGAACCAATGACAGTAAAGGATCCTTACAAAAAAATTGAGATCACTCATTTTGTAAATTTAATGCAATGGTGGGAAAGGAATCAAATCTATTAAGATTAAAATGGTACTTTCAGGTTGGTAATGGCATGGCCTCTTCAAATAAAACTAGTGATTCCTAAAGCATTGCTTATATTTAAATATGTTAACATTTAAACATATATTTAAGTATGCTAAACATATCTGAAATGTATTTGCATATAAATGCAATGCCTTTAATTCTTGAAGAACGTGCGCTCTTTGCAGTGTTGTGTTTTAACATGTCCTGCTTCCACTGATAAAATAATGAACAAAGTTCAGGATAACTTAGAATATAATGATTAAGCACAGCTGGGCGTTCATGAGTCAAATTCAGTTTGACCAGTTTACCAGTTATAAGCTAAGCCATTTGTTTACATTATGGTAATTACAAGCTCT
Organism: Tringa tobata; assembly: GCA_033628505.1. Taxonomy (NCBI): domain Eukaryota; kingdom Metazoa; phylum Chordata; class Aves; order Charadriiformes; family Scolopacidae; genus Tringa; species Tringa tobata. Next base: position 10,516,418 of record JAHREE010000559.1, on the reverse strand, counting down.
TCTGCTCACAATGTTCAATCAGTCTTTCAGCAAACATTCTGGTTTTCTTTGGGTGTGAAAAGTTAGTATTTTATTGATCACTGTGACTTAACTTCTCTCCACTATTCATATTTGACTCCTCTTTACTCTTTCTGTTAGTTATGATGTTCAAAGCCATTGCTTATAGATCTACAGTCAAGAAATATATCAGGGAACAATATAGCAATAATGACAGTGGACATACCTGAGGATTTTGTGATTGAGTTTACTTACATGGGTTTGACTTATTTCTTGGTATATTTGGAACACAGTGCTGACTAATCTAAATTATCATCAACATTTTATTTATTTATATTCTTTACTTCCCATTTAAGATCATTGCTACAGGAAGTATACTAAATTTCACCCCAGAGGTGGCTGCTCTTGAGTAACTTAGATGTGATGACACACTACAATTCGGAGCTATTTTACTCTGGTTGAATGCTTCCATGTTAATAGCATTCTTTTATCTGCAGTTTGGATCTAGACAAAAGCATAAATGAACATGTAATTGTATTTCTTATTTTAACCTTTCTTAGGAAATGCCTTATTTTGCTTAACTTCTTTTTTTAGGAATAAATCTGGAGTTCTTTAGGTTGATACATGGATAGGATTTAATAACAAAAGAATGTGATTTATGTTTGCTGCTTAGAGCCATAATATTTTCAAATAACAGCAGCATTGAAATGACAAGTAAATGTACAATTTAATCTTGTCAAATGGTGTGGGTGTATTTGAAGTTGACAAGGCATAAACTGTGAAGCGGTATCCCTTTTAACCAATATAGCACTAATGTACATTGATATAACATGAAGGGATAATACAGTTCTCCATGAACTGAAATTGCAAGAATTATTTAGAACTTTTGGAAGTTAATTCTACTCTTCCGGTACAAAGTATACTGGATTATTTAATGTCTATAGAGTTTGAAGTAAACTTTTTTGGACAAAAGGTTTTGAAGACTAATATGGAAAAAAAAAGAATTTAAAAATTGTACACTTAAGTATTGCTACAGTCATAGTTGTCATTGTATTAGTATTCAGCATGTGGAACAGAAAATAAATTAATTGAAAATGCTTTTAGGTTGAGACTGTCAGAGAAGCTTTTGGAAGTCAGAAACTTATATCCAATTAAATCCCATCCCATATAAGCTTTCAAATTTTATAAAGACAAACCCCCTAGATGTAAAGATATAAAGACACGTCAAGATGATCGAAGGTGAATTATTTACTAAGGATTAAATTAATAAAGTTTTAATTCTAAAATAATGAATGAAATTGAAGAGATGATTAGACTAAGAGCTCTTGATTTGTAGGAAAATTAGAAATTTCCTACACTGAGATATTGGTTACCTTCAGTAAGTCTTTTCTAGGAACAAGGTTTTTTCATGTATGCCTCCATAAATAATATAAACCTGCAGCTCTCATTTTGCATCCTCAGTAACTTATGTGAACTTAATGTTGAACTATCTTTGAAATCATAACCAGCTGTATAATATTTTGGAGAAAAAAATTCAATTATTTCTCCAGTATGATAAAGTAGTAACTGTGGGCAATTTACAGAGGTATGCTGTAGGAAATATTTTCAATTTACAACTATTTTTTAAAGAAAGTTTCATATGTTATTTACTGTGGGAATTAAAAATGGAATTAAACATGTAAGATTCATCAAAATTTAAACTATTTACAAAAAAGTAAATATTTACCTAAAGACATTTTCTCTTGTCTGTACGATTCCAATGTATGATTGGAATAGAACAATTAAGGTCTGTACATTTTATAGGTTTTTATTACTTATAAAGAATAATTAGAAAAATAATAACCAATTTTGAGTATTTGTCCCTAACCTCTTTTACTGCAGCACACATTTCAACATTAGCTGCCAAGCTTAATGGCCAAGCATACTGGTAAAACAGTATGTTTAATCTTAATTTTAATCTAAAATTTTAATCACAAATTAAATTCTGACTTACTAAAGTTCTTCCAGTTTTACAGAATAATCTTTAACCATTAAAATTTACTTCACTGCTTCCTGTTAACAGAGCTTTGTTTTCAGTCTATAATCAGCATTTTCTGCACATGAATATGTAGAAATTTGTTTCTTTTACCAACCATGTCCTCTTGATTCCTTTCTGTACATGTGGGACAGAAATTAAACTTTCTTTTCTGCTTAACATAATGCAAGTTAGTCCAGATTGACGAAGGGGTGGCTGTACATCTGTGACTGAGGGAATAAACCAAATATGTCAATTTGGATAAAAAAGTAAACATTCCATGTTCAGCACAGATTTTCACATTAATTGTCAGCACAATAATTATGTAAGTGTAATTAATGTTTAGGCTCTGAAGTCACTTGAGTAACAAGAGTGCCCAAATACAAATCTGTAGTGTTGTCAACATTTATGCAAGTACAGGAATTTTAACGGTCCTGTTGCATATAATTAAGTCAACAAGCTGCCTGCCTATCAGCTAAATAAAATGATTAATGATTATGACCCTGGTAAATTTTTGACAGTCATCTCTTGTGAGTGTAACAAGGCTTTTTTATAGAATGGAGGATTTTCATTGCATGTTGTCTTGTCAGTTGTGTCTTTGCTTTCACCTTGCTATTCAGGCATCTCCTCCATCTCTGGTTTGCAACTTAAACTAAAAAGGCAGTTGTTAACATTTTTGTCACTGGATTTGTTCTTATTGCAGTTACTTTGTGCAGACTGAAACACTGAATATATGTTTCAGTGCAAGCTCTGCAAATTTTAATATTATGTTTTCCTTCAGTTTGTATTTGTACACTTGAGCTGCAGTTGAAGGGCTCACAGAAGAATTTCAGCCCCAAGTATTATTGCCATGGATTTTTAAAGAATACCAAAGACGTTATTTCATTTCTGTTGAAATAATTTTTAAGTCTGGGACAGAGAATATATATGTAACTTGTTCATAAATCACATTTTGTTAATGGTGGAAGAAGCAAAAAGAAAGCAGTAGGAGATTGCAAGTTGTAGCAGTATGGTGGAGGAGCCTAACAGGGGGTGTTCAGCTGAAAGACATTTCTGAAGAGTAAGGCAGACTGAAAGAAATGAAAGAGGCTGAATCGTGAAGGCACACTCATATGACTCAAGAGGAACATGAAGTATTTTTTGGTTTGTTGTGAGTCCAGTAAACAAGTAATAAAAGTTTAGAAGCACAGAAATCTGGAGAGAAAAAAATTATGCTGAATACTAGATTCTGTTTGAAATATAGCTTGCATTTATCTTTAGAGATGACAAGAGTTTTTTTAAAAAATTAGTGTTATGGAGATGAAAGCTGAAGCCTCGGAAATACGAAAATGTGAAATAAATTACACTAATTGAATCTTATTTTTCCTTTTAGAGACTGCCTTTAGTCCACATGCCAACCACAATTTGGTCTTTTAGACTCCAAGGACTTGTTTTTGAGGACACTCAACTTTGATCAGCCTGTAGCCAAGTGCCTTACTGGATGTAAATGACTTCCAACTGGTGTGGAAAGTCAACCTTATTTTGCAATTCTCAAAGGCAACCCAGACAGTGCAGAAATTCTTAATGTATTTGAAACTGCATACGCTTACTTCACTGGCTGCAGCACAATGTATGCTTATCAGTCTATGTTTTTTGCAATGCAGAAGGATGTCAGGTTACATTTAACTTAGTGTCAAATTTCAATTTTTACTCTGAAATATGGCCTTAGTTTAGCACAACTGTTTTTATTTTCAAATTCTGATAGTTGTTTACTTTTAAATATCCAACGACTACCATTTTTACAGTCATTTTCCAATAATGGAAAGAATATACAAATATATCATTCTCAGTTGCTAGAAAATTATGTTGTGTCTATTCTGTTTCAATTATGATTCAATTTAATTAAGACAACAAACTGAAATAAAGATACTTCTAACAATTTTAAATACATAATCTTTCACACTAACAAGAAAATTGGATAGCATTGTCACAGTCAAACTGCAGAAAAATAAATGTATCACTAGACGCATGTCAAATATTATGTACAGGTCAGGGAAGCAAATTAAGATAAATGTAGCTCAGTTGTCTGAGCTTTCTACTGCAGTTCTGCTGTGTGTTGTCTCTATTTTATTATGGTGAAGAATTACGGCACTTCTGCAAATTTATCCTGTATATCTAAACCTGTTTTTCACGGCATTTTCAGTGTTTCTGAGTTTCCCTCCTGCATATGTATATTGTCTGAAACACTTTTGAAATTGCATGGTTCTAAGCCATCACATGTAGATTGCTTGTAATGTCACTTATTATATTTCCAGTATAGTCTGGTGCAGATAGTTAATATAAGGGAAACGCACAACAAAACTGCCATTTTGCATGAGCTCTTTGCATGGTTGGACATGGTAGAGCTAATTCAGGGAACTGTCAGTCATTCAATGCAGCTGCCATATAGAGAATCTCTCTTCCTAGATGTAATTGCAAGCTTCTCCACTGGTCATCTATGATGCAAGATTTTTCTGTCTGCTGTTATAAGGCTCAATAATGGGTGATTCTGTTTTCTGTGAATCAGCATCACATGTTTTGTGGAGCCATAAGAGATCTAATATACTATGAATTTCTTTTTTCCAAAGTAGTTCTTGCTATTTGAAATTCTTTCCTCCTTAGCCCATGGTTTTGGTTTTTCTCCCCCACTATATATGTGGATTGAAGGATATTTGTATTTATAAGTTGTTGCTGTATATGTCTTCCCCATAGAACTAACAATGCCTTTGCATTATTGAACTTTGTCTTAGTGTTTGAAATTTGATACAGTGGCAGACGTTGCACTGATTTGTACACTAGTAGTGCTTATTCTTTGACAGCGGGATGAAATTATTATTAGTTGGTAAGAGCTTTTGGTGAGGTGTTGTGTTTTTTTTTCTTGCCTATGACATTGACTCCACTTCCATAATGACCTTTTCTGACACTTGAGGTCTTGTGCTTGTCCCTGTAGGAAAGAGCACTTAAACTATAGCCACAGTCACTTGTCTTGCCAGAGACTTTCCTGAGGTGTCCCTCTGTAGGACACCATGTGGAGGCAAAGATGCCTGGATGCTCCTGGAACTGTCTCCATCACAGGTTGGCAGAAGGTTTGGAGGTCTGCTCTGAATTTCATTAAACATAGTACAGAAAGCCCAACTAAAGAGTTAAAGCTAAAAAGCACAGGTATTAATAAGAAATTTTATTGGATTCTTTCCTCTTAGTTGATAAACTGTGTTTGTTTAGATGTTATTAAATGTTTGCATGACAGCAATAGATAACATTAAACTAGAATTAGGGAAAGATTTTATTGTCTCCAAAAGAGACTGATGTCCTTCTCAGCCTGAAGTAACAGAGAAATTCCATCTGTGAACCATCCCAAACAATTCCTTCATTCATGTTAAAGAACCTGACTTATTTCTCCTTGCATTTCAGATTTGAAATGTGAACTGAAATGTGTTGCTGTAGATAATAAACAATAACAATGAACACTATAAATAATTTAGTTGCTAAGTCCAACAGATTTGTTCATGGAAGCAAAGGTGATTCAAGGATATGACAGCTCAGATAAGCTGTAGCAATGCCCTTAGCTGGTTGAGCTAACTTCATAATATTGCCAAGAATAATTCTGTTTTGTCGCTTCCAAAGGAACGCTCCATTCCTCACTGCACAAATAACTGTACAAATGCATTTAATCTTTTATTCACATGGTGGCTGGTTGTCAGTTGTGCCTTAGCTCTCTTTCAGATTCCTAAGCAACTTAAGACATTCTACTTTGTCATTTTCATGTCACTATAGCCCTGCATTACTCTGAATAAATTACCTTTTATTTTTTTTCCCCCAGAAGTATTTCTTACAAAATGTTTCTATCTCCCTATTTATTACTTACCTTAAATGCGGTATGTCCATATATAAATGGAGCTAAATTTGCACCCATTAGTATACACAGATATACACTGCTTCGTGGCATGTGTTCTCAGAAACACGCCTGCTATCCTAGTTGCCTATTTGTCCACAAAAGAAGAAAAAAAAATAAAAGTTGGGTATACAAAGAATAGACCAGATAAACAGTAATCAAAATGCTGAAAGATCTAGAATAAAGTTTGCCAAACTTCTTTCTTGTTAAGTTTTATATTGTATGCCAGACATATAAAGTGAATTGAGAAATATTTTTTTGAAAACTGTATAGATAGAAAAAAAATCCTACTAGTCGTCTTTTATTTTTTTGAACATGCACAGGGCTACGTATTATATTGTCTCTTCTACTTTTAAATGGTAACAGGCTATTCAATTAACAGTTCACAATTGCCCAGCACAAAATTCTGCACAGATATTAATAAATTAGCACTAATTATTTCAGAATCTTATCCATTGACTTCCAAATAACATACATGAGGATATCTAATTCAATTATTTTGTTAATGAATACAGTATTAAAACCAGCAAGGACAGGGACAGAGCAGCGTTTTCTGAAGATGGTGCCAGTCACCCAGTACAACTACAATGTGATGACCAAATTGGTCTTCCCCTCCATCTGTGTTTGCCTTCAGAACGAAATAATCATGTTATTAACAGCTAATACTTGCACTGCAGACAATCTGTTAACAGAGATAATCGAAGCCATACGTGAGAAATTCTTTATATTTCATAACCAGAAAGAATCTGAAACACATAGAAAACACAGAATTATCGGAAGGTTTACCTGCTACTCAAAATGGCGCTGAACGGTCTCTCCACAGGCTGCCGGGCAGTCTCTGCTGCGGGCCTGGCGCCCTCCTCTGCCTCCTCCTTCCCCGGCCTTGCTGTGCCCAGGGCCGTTCCTCTCACTTTTTCCTTCACTCCCGCAGTTTTTTCCTTCCTCAGACGCGCTTCCCCAGCGGCGCAACCGACTCTAGTGACGGCTCAGCCGTGGCCTGTTGGGGGGGGGGAGCGGCTGGAACCGGTTGGGACCGGCTGGAAGCGGCTGTGACTGGCGCGAGGCAGCCCCAGCCTCTCCTCACAGAGCCCGCGCGTGCAGCCCTCCTGAGGCCAAACCCTCGTTTCCTGTGCCCGATAAAGGTATTGAAGCGGGTGTCCCCCACACGTAGGTGA